>JAQFXW010001754.1:0-14228 GCA_034693945.1 Dendrobaena attemsi
TCTTTGGACATGTTATGAGATCAGATGGATTGGAAAAGGAAATGATGTTGGCTTGTGGAGAGGGAAGGAGAAAACAACGGTGACCAAGGAAAAAATGGATGGATGAGATACACGAAACAACTGGAATGAATCTGGCAGAACTAAGGGACGTGACATCAGAAAGAAAGAAATGGAGAAGCTATATGATGATGGTCGCTAGAGTTCAAACTACTGACAGCACAAGGTGACAAGGTGGTTGTAATGTAAGTATGTGGACACTTGTTAACATTTTGCATCAATGACGATCTGACCCATCTTAATACCTGCAGCTATAACTTTAACAGGATGACCATAAGTAATGAATAGAACTTTGTATAATTCATTTGAAGATTTCTAACACAACTCTTCTGGTTTACTAATACTCAGAGGAACCTAGTACTCCGTCTGTGTGCAACATTCTTCACAAAACTTCATCCGGTGAAGTAATATAGTGGTGTTGTGGAAGTTCTTAAATGAGAGAACTTATAAGAGAACACTCGTATATTTTTGATTACACTGATCACATAGCTACATAATATAACCTCATTCTAAGGCACGGTTGCAGAGGTCATGGCATTTTCTTATACTATAAAGTACTTCTTTGTTGAATGGGCTGCTGGTTTTAGAGCACTGGTGTAATGAAAGTAAACTAACTGTTCTAAGCTTAGCACAAGATATGTGCAATTCTAGTGCTCACTACTAGAAAGCCATGCACAGAGCTCACCAACTTATGAGCACCAAATATTTTGATTTATGTTAAGGTCTTCTTATCCAGAAGGAAGTGGAGCTTGCCGATCTGAAGTCTAAGGTTGCAGAGGTCATGGCATTCATTCCGACTAGCCCATCAAATTTCACACAAGTCGGGGCGGGTGGCCTCGGAATGCGATACTCTCCGTCATCGTATGGGATCGCCCACCACCAGATGTCAGGCATCGAGGAGGACGTCCTCTGCAAGTCCAGCCTCAACCCCGCTGCATCCGATTACACCCCGAAGATCACCCAGTGATCGCAAGTGCTGTTCAGGCAGAACGATGGTTGTGACGCGATTCGCAGCCACCTCCGCTGTTGTCTCAGAAAATCTGTGGAAAATTTCTTTTATTTAGCTATGCGGACAGTATTTATGTTGCCATTTCTTCGTAGAACTGTATTTTAGCTTTGCGAGGCGTTTTTGTGCGCTTATGAAGTCGCTATTTTGTTATGCTTTAGAGAGAGAGAGAGAGATAGAGGGTACAAGGACCATTTCAGCAATCACGTCTGCTGTTCAAATCGAAAGCGGTCTTATGTCCGCAACACTCAATACAAGTTTTGTCGTCGCTCGCTCTGAGCAGTCTCAGTTCTTGGTGCTGTTTTACCCCAGAGTTGTTTTTGTTTGTTTTTTTGTTTCAATCGTTGCTGCTGTCATTGCATTGGCTTTTAAGAAATACATAGACTGAAAGTAGCCAAGAGACAGTTTTAAGTAACTGGATCCAGTATCCAGTTTGTCCGTGACCACACAGTTGTGAGGCTATTGGGTGGAATTTGGCCAAATTTGCTCTAGACTGATTAATCGAATTCGGCGCATCCTTGAACTACCGATGCAAATACTAAATAATACCAAAGTCATACTTTTTACCAAAAGCTATTGCTTTTTTCATTGACAATAGTGACTTGTTTCTTCAACCTCCACTGGTAAGTACCTTTATCACCGAAATCCATGTATAATAAAAAAAAAAGGTACGAGTCAACAGTCTAGACATCTCAATAAATGGTGGTTTTTACCATGATGTTCTTTTGCTTCTTTTTATTTATTGCTTAACAGTGAAATCTAAAAAATTGATATATTAGTTAATAAAATTGTTTTGAAAAAATTGTGAAATTAGTAATTTAGAATCAAATAAAAGTAAATCTTGGTTAATATGCCTTGTTCGAAAATTGGCATTTAACACCGAACGGCCAAACCGACCGTCCTCTGGCACAATCAGACTGACTGGATCCATAGATTTTCAGAACTTTATGGCAACATGACAAGTTGGTCCTGACCTTAAAGTGTTATTTTCAAACACAATGGGTCAATGTTATATACTAAACGGATCTGCTTCAACTTTGATTTGTTTAATATTTATTTTGTAACTCTGGATAAAACAGTTTTCTGTTCTTGTACTAAGTCAAGCAATGAGAAATTACAAAAGCATAAAGTCTTGCTTTAGAAATTTATAGAAAAATAATGCAAGGAAGCACAAAACAGTGGCCAGAGCAACGTGCAGAATTACGAAAAGCATGACTCCAATAGCATCTATCCACAATTGACCTTATCATCTACCCAAGTATCATCTATCCAAGTACAAGCAAGTAGACTAATTATAATTTTGCCCAGAATTTTCCCCAAAGTCTACTATACCACCAACAATCATTTCTAGTCTAATCCATATCAAGATACACTAACACATCATCAATTGGAAACATTATTAGGGCACTCTTTAAGAAGCTTTTACAGGGACTATCATATTCCAAATACAAAATATACAATCGCTGAATCAAGGCACAGGAATGAACCAAATAAAACATCACGGCTGAAAACAAGCAAATGTGAAAGATTAAAAGGCACCGACGTATATTCGCAGCTCTTAAGGGGCCACTCTAAGAATGTTCAACATTGCTCTGTTGGGAAACTCGGGCAAAATATATTCTTGTTGCTGGAATGTGCATGTTAAATCTTATCATTATTACAGATCAATGATATCACGATTACAACACGATATGATATATAAATTTTAAGATTCTCCTAATAGCCACAAAACATTCAAGTGTGAATGCGAACCAATGGCAAACTCAAAAAGTTGATTGAAATTCTGCATGTCTACAGCTGCTCGAAGCCTAGTAAAGGTCATGTTTCTGTTTGGAGCATATTGCTTTCAATTCATTCCATTTCCCAGGGAGACATATTGCTTCCATAAAATGCAACATATATACAACAGTAACTTCGTTTCTCCAAATCTCTGCAAGCATCAATGAAGTTCAGCACCCTGAAAATGGAAACACATTCCCTTCAGCATTTGCCAAGCATATTGCATGGTAACACTTGATAGATAGCTCTCTACCATGCAGCAGATTACCAGTGGAGACCCTCTGGCACTTGACAAGAGATGAACCAACCCGTAGTTAGTTTTTCCAGGACTTAACGTCATCCTTGCTCACTAAGACCGCCTTTGTTATTTGTAAATAAGCCTTCATGGACTTATCACAGCACTCTTTAACAAGAACCTTTCTTGAAGATAATATACATGATCATGACATGCAAAGATGGACGCCAAATAAGGCCTTGAGCTACAAGTCGACTGCATGCACTAACAGAGCAAATCAAGCACTTCAGAAACCAACAGCCACAGTAAAGATTTTTCAAGTTGATTAGTAAAGCGCATAACAAAACTTATATACACAGCCATTGTTTACATGCAAGACCATTGTCTTGGATACAAAACTTGGATACACGAGCAAAACTTCTTGAGGACAATCAGTGTAAGAATACAGCTAATATTTAATAAATTCCATTGCTGAAAATTAATTAAGGTCAACATAATTAATAAATTACACCCTTCAATCAATTAAACAGATCAAGTATGAACTATAATGTGCTTGGCTGACACAAACAAAACCATTCAAAGCGAAGTGAGGTGTGTTACAAAGCTCCGAAAAGCACACACTAAACTCGAGAAATGTATGCATTTACAAAATGATGCTACATCAAAAGAAAACAGCTTTGGCAGCAGCTGAAAAGTGTTGCAGAAGGTGGGTAAATATAGTGCAGATTGCAAAAAGAATCTATTAAATAAAAGCGAGCGAGTGACCATTATTGAAGGCATGACCAAAATCCTACTATATCAAGATCTTTGTTCTGAGATGCGCAAGGGGCCATCCATTTAACACATGTGCACATAAGTCTACCCTGTATCAACACGAACCTTTTACACTAGCCATTTGAGGAGGTACATATTCCTGACACACCACCCATCAATTTGTTATAGAACGGTCAATATTTAATCCAGGCAGAAAAATTTAGAATTTATAATATTAATGTGCTTAGCGCTTTAGAAATGTTGAGTTTAGGATTACGATTAATAAAAATGTTAAGATAGTCCACCACCAGTGACTGGCCACATTAGAGATAATATTAAACTGCGTAATCACCAGCCCCTCCTCCGTGCATTCATACTAAATGGATGACCCAAAGCTGCATTCATGACAAAGCAAATCAGTAATGTCAAATAATAATAAAATAATTACCAACTTGTGTTTTAATGCAACAGTTGTAAAGCATCTACAGTGTATCTCAGGCATCAACGATGACTACCCAGTCAATATCAAGCCTCTCTCCTACAAAACTTGAGCATATGCTTAAAGCACAGAAAACTATTATCATGATGATTTATTAATTGCATATATATTTTAAAGCTAAATAATATCATTGCATAATAATTGAAATAAGTAAAGTATTAAATATAACCATAAAAATTTGGTAAAATCATAAACTGTTTATATAGTAACAGTTCCCCGGCATGGCATTTGCAAACAGTTGCAGAATTAATGACAGCTGCATAACGCAGAAGAAAATTTACAACCAACCTACTAAAATATTACAAATAGTAGTAATCATCTATGACAGCATAACTTTTAAGACTTTAATGACAAGCTGCATTGGTTTTTGCAATTAATACACTCGTCCTTGAAGCATTTCTTCAACTGCAACAATATAATATTTAGTCACATCTAGCATCTTCCTAGACACAAGTACAAATTCAGACAAGACCATATTTACACCAGTAGAATTTTCATGCGAGTAGAAACAAAAGGCGATGCAGAATGGAAGTAGATAAGGCCTCGGAGAGTCGATATGCAAATTGTCTAGATGTCGTTGAACGTCATTCCGGTCTGGCGTTTGTTCTGGAAGTATCTATAGATGATGTAGCAGATGGCAACCACGCCGACAGCAAGAATGATTCCACCGACGAACGATGGTCCACTGAAATGCTGACCAGAACAGTTCTCAGCACGGACGGATCCAATGGCTAAGAAGCAACCGACATATTCATCAGCCACTTATATTTGATATAAAAAGTAAAAAAAGTAAAGTCCAACCACGGGCCAAAGACCCATTGGGAGGCGCTCATCTCCTTTACCTGGGCCCTTGAGCCGGCAATGGACGAATCCCAAGGTCCTGGACACGGGGCCGGTGTATCGCAGGACTTGCCCTTTACTTCCCATTCTTACGCCGGTACCAAATTATACTGCTTGGTGAAAGAGGCACGTGTGCGCAAGCAACTTGCCCAAGGTCGCTACACGGGGCTCGATCCCATGCTGACCGCTCCGCGAGCAGACGCCTCGGCCACCGTGTCACCCCTTCAATTTTAAGCAGCCAATGCTAGCATAATTGCCTTAGCATAGACCATTTAATTCAAGTAGTAACCTTGACTAGAGGCTATTGTAGGCCTAAAGATTATTATAGAATTTTTTGTATCAATAAATAATTTCTGTATAAATCAGTTAACAAAATAAATAAATTAGGGCCTATGGGCGTAATTAATTACATAAGCTGCATTTATTAGAAGTTTACCATCGTAGCGTATTTCTTCCCGAATCTTTGCCTGGTCACTATCGTAGCGTTCAAAGACTGCAAGTATGATAAAACAGTGAAAAGTCTCATTCCTGAGAAACATCGGTTTGTGCTAAGGTTCAATCTTAAATATTGCAAAAGAAGAAACAAAACGACGAAGTCGAGGCTAACAAAATAATGCATTTAGAATCTGTCGTTGGTTTCATGCGATATCTTGAAAATTTGACATCAAGCTACGAGACTCGATTCTATTCTATTCTATTCTACTGTATTCTATTCATATATTTATAAAGCGCCTCTTTCAGCACAACCTAATCAGAGGCGCTTCCAGTGCGTTAGACCCCGTGAGAAAAGCTAAGTTTTAAGACTCTAAGCCTATCTTAGAAATTAGCCTACATACTTTGCGTTAGTGTGATATCCATTAAACTAATAATAAATTAGCACCATTATTTTGTGCATTATTTATTACAATTTTAAGACACTTATAGTCACGGTAACGTGAGTAATCGTAATCATAATCATAATCATCATCACAGTATATAATAACCTGTGGCGGTGACGTATAGAGTCTGGAAGGACTATGCAACAATCGTTAATTGTACTCAGGGTCTACGTCTGATGGGTGGGATGGAAGCAGACAGCGTCAATTTGGGCGAGGGGGAAAGGTTATCTCCCCCTAGTCAAAAGGAAATGTGTAAGTAATAACTAAAAATTAGTATTTTGGGTTTACTTTATACCAAAACTAGACGTATGACTAAAAAATAAGTCATCAGCTTTTTGTGGCTTACTTTATGGACGTACAGTGTATGACTAAAAAAAGTCATCAGTTTCTTCTTGGGAGGGGACTGCTTCCAGGTCGCAGGAGGGATCTTAGGCCCTGATTGTTCTTGTAGTAAGAAAAGTGTCCTACATTACTTTGATTGGTGCAGGCGGAACTTGTGTGAAGTACCATTTTAAAGGCGCTTTGTGTTTAGACATACCTATACAACAACTCATAAACATTTATGCCATAAAGAAGTAGCCTTACATGAGTTGTCAAAAGCTTCGTAATCATATCTGAAGCCCAGTCCACCCGCCTCCTCGTATAGACCTATAACAACAAGAGTAAAGTCAATGCAATGTCATTTAGCTGTATACTCTTCTATATCTTTTCATACAGACGATAATTTTGAAACTGAATCTATTCTCTTATCATTTTGCTCAATCTCCGATGTCAACTCAGTCCCAGATTAAGACTCACTTCTTCGGCTGGCTTATCTATTGATCTTCTATCAAATGCCACTATACACAATGTCATGTATAATAATTTTATATACTTCTGTTAAAAATATCTAATCTATATTAATACCGGTTCTAACGCCTTGGCCATAATTTTATTATTATTTTTAGGAAGTGATCTTTAGCTGCATGTCAAGCTTCAAGGGACAGTAAACCTTGTGTTTGTATTATGGACCACATGTTTGAATCAATAGCTATTCTGCTACACCATGTCATACCTTGACGTATGCGATGACCGATCGATCTATTTACACTTTTTGGAATCGTGGGTCTTTTTAAAATAAAAATCGAACGAGTCTTCGAATAAGTCTTATTTCTGTCACCGTAATTGGGTGAGGTAGAACCTCTGAGTAGTCTTTAAGGAGAGCTTTATAAACGCAAGATGTGAACGAATTAACTGACTCCCTGTCTCTTGGGACAGATCTTCTGGTTACTTGCAATGCTTGGTATTGTTGCACCATTGTTCTGTACTTTGGAATAGTAACATGTGTGATACACAAGGTTTATTGCCCATTAAAGCTTGACAAGTTGACATGTAGCTAAAGATCAATTCCTAATAATAATAATAATTTTGAAAAGAACATAATATGAATGAACGATACAGCCTACATGCTGTTACAGAAGTCGAATTTAACCTTGAATTGCCTGCCATCCAAAGCACCTGAGTAATTTTACATCTCAATTTATAATGCAGATTATAAATCTACATCTCAATTTACAACGCTGTCTAGCAAATGAAGGATGAGTTGTCCTGAGGGGATCTTTCCTGAGTCGAACTCGGGTCGTAAACGCCACGTGCCAGTGTGTTATCCAAATGCTCCAACTCCCTATCCGCTTATTCCTCATTCACACTCTAACTGATTGGAATTCCAGATTCACAGATCGAAGAACAAAATCCTAATCAACGAAGACTGCTATTTTATTGCTGACCAGTGTAATCTAGACCAGGGTGGGGAAAATTCCCCAGGTTTAGCATTCCCCCCAGGGCATTCCCCCCCAGGAAAATGGAGACAACAAATTTCCGGACATACCGAACTTTTTGGGATTTCAAACATGGGAAAAAAGGTCATATTTTTTGGCTCATAAAGAAATTCTTTTAGGATTTCGAACCTTTGGACTAAAAAAGTCATCAATTTTGGGGGTAAAAGGCAGATATTTTTTCAGGTGTGACAAATGGCAAAAGCGGTAGTTGGGGACTAGATTAAACACTGATTTCTGACAATACTGTTAATATCATTAAATGATATTGAATAAATGTTATTCACCGAGTTGGAGTTGAACAGACACAGTTTCGTTTGCATTGGATGACGTATTGCAGACAACGATTAATATCAAGGTTTCGTTGTTCGTCGGTTCGACGATCGTGTGCGTGTAGTTGTTCTGAGCAGCGCCTACTGTCACTCCATTCACCTGCATCTCAACGACTTCATTGGCAAGTTCACCGTTAGCCACGCACGTAATGTTGTGTGAAGTCTCTACAGTATCGTTATCTTGACACTCATGTACTCCGCAGAGAATGACTATCGGCCGTTGCTCTACACGTATAAAGCAGGAAAAAGATGCAGAAGCATAGAAAACAAGCAGACTTAAAAGAAGATAGTTATGCTGTTATTCAATTAGTAAGACTTAGGCCTACTGCTACTGTTTGTTTCGATCTAATGTTAGTAGGCCTACAACTTTGACTGTGACTTCGAGCAATATTACTGGTAGTTATTATAATATTAATGGTGTTTATTATTATCAAACTTATTATGTAGGCCTAGTTTTCATTATGAGGAATTAATTTGGATAAAGGAATAGGCCTACAACATGAAAACAGAAGCCTAACTCTGTATAAGCTCTTATTATTTTAAGGGATCTGTTTGTACATAATATGGTTGATTCTATAATATTATGTTAAATGATTTTTTAAAGAAGTATGATAAAGAATATATATTAATATTTGAAGGATAAAGATGTATACATAAATGTATAGCATTGGTGACATAATTTCTCTAGAGTTTGTAATTTTTTTGTGTATATTAATTTTCTAGTGCGCACACAGACACTGCACGATAGATGGTATCGTATAGTATCTAAAGATTTATAGAGCGCCTCTCACTGAATAACTGTTAGGCTAATAACCAAATGCATTGTTCTTGAAGTCAACAGTCAACCACTCATGAATTTCTCAATGCATTTCATATAATATTCAGATGTCATAATACTCTAAATTCATTTAAATGTGTTTAAACGTTGTTGTGAGTAGAAGCTCTCGAAGCGTCAGCCTCGTCCATGCTATAACTTATTATTCCGGACTTTGAAACACAGACTAGACACTCTAAATTTATTAAAATACCACAATAATCGTAAGCTTAATGACACGTTATCTATGGCCCCACTGTTTGAGCGGTGTAATAGCCAGTTAATAAGATATAACAATAAAACTTATACTATTTTAACCTTGATGATTTTTTGGTGCGCTCAGTAGATGCGCGGGTAGTACGAGGCTTGAGCCTGGTTTCAGACTGTTACCGTGCAGTGTGTAGGGACCTTCAAGAAGTCCTTCAGTCATAATAATAATTGCTCTGTGCCATTAATAGTTCTGCATTGCCGTTTGCAAATTTTACCCAATAATGTAAATATTAATAAACATCTCCGTTTATTAGTCTCAAATTGGCAAGACAGCAGCACGATCACAGACATACATGTAGTATGAAACAAGACAGGTTATTAGATGAGTCGAATTTAACCTATGGCAGCAACGCAAGGAACCGGATTCGTGTAAGAAGAGCAATTGCAAGATACAGTATTGCATTATTGTATTGTATATTTGAGCATTTCAATGTACAAATTCTATATGAGAATATGGGTCATGGCCGAGAATACTTGGGCAATACTGGGCATAATGACAGGGTATAAATTTCACAATAGCAGCATCTCTTATTGACAGGGATCCCATAACCTGATGATAATGGCTTTCGTAAACACTCACTAAACAGATTTAGCTTACTTATCATAATAATTTCATGCAATTGCCACTATAGCAGTGGGAACGGTGAAACTATAACAAACTGCATTACGTAGGCTTACCCTTTCGATGGACGGAAGAGACATCAATGATGATTTCTGATACATACACGCCAGCAGCAGTATACCCGATGCATTCGACCAATTTCTCTCCCACATCGACCAGCTGTAGCGAATACGACCATGGGTCTCTCATCGCTTTCACGATTCCGTTCAGCTTTAGCGTCAGAGAAACGTTGCTTTCGTGTATCTTGGCGTAATATTTACAAGAAATTTCATCCTTGATTCTCACGACTTCGTAGTTTTTGCAGATCTTGCCATTGCACAGAATGAATATGCCGCTCTGCGATTCTACAACTAAATTATCATTACTCCGAGTTGACTGTTGAAGCGAATAGTACAAGGTTTAACAGCATTTTGTCTGTGGTAATCTAGTTGGTGAATATGACAAGTTTAATAGTTTTCAATTAGCCTATATTACAAGATGCCAATGTTACTTTAAAATGTGAGCGAAATTCATTACGATGAAATAGGAAAATAGGTCTTGTTTAAAACGTAACATTATTATAAATTTGTAGGATTTGCGTTAAATATGTTACTCAATTAGTAACCTGTGCAATTGTTAACATGCTTTAAGTTCAGAGGATTCCTAATGAATCATCATCATCATCATCATAATCATCATAATCATCATCATCATCATCATCATCATGATCATCATCGTCATCGTCATCGTGGTCGACGTCGTCGTCATCGCCGTGATCATCATCATCAGTTTCAGGAACAATGCAATTTGCTTGCTTTCTGGCTCTGCCAATGCTAACGGCCCAACGCAATAGAATAATGTTACAATGCATTGAGCTTCGTTGCATGTTGTTACATAGAGCAAACTTTTGTTGAAGTTCATCGCTTTTGCTTTATACTTTGCAGCAATAACTGAGTGGAATACTGGTTGATTGGCTGATGACTGCTCACATACAGATTGTCTACTTCTGAGAGATCTATTGACTTCTTGTTGATTGACTAATGGGCTGACTTCTACTTATTCATCCATTGCATTTCTCTTGATTTGGTGCATTATATCCATCCTTTAACTTAATCGTTCTCTTTAGAGACTCAGAAAAGGAAATCACTACACTTACACCACTGCTTCTAGGATGAGATTAGACCTGGCTAGTTCCTAGTGCGGACTTAGGTAATTGCATATGGCGTTTTCTGTTCCAAATTTGGCAGCTGGGTTAGGTGTGCACCAATAAGCCTAGTGTTTATTCGCCTGTGCAAGATCAGCAATAAAATAGGTTAAATCGTATTTGAGCATTTTAAACTCCCATGTTAAGAAATAGCATTTTAAACTATAGCAATTTGTATCATTGAATTTTTCATAACCATCCTGCTTCCAGTTAAATATCATTAACATTTTCATCTCTCATCCCACTCCTTATTAAATATAATGTACATTTCCATCTCTCCGCTTCTTGTTCGAATAATACTGAACATTTTATTCCTTCATCCCACTCCTTATTTGGGTTATGTGATGTGAAAGAGTTGAAAACGCTAAAATGCAATAGCTCGTAATACATTGGAGTTAAAACGCTCAAATACGATTTAACCCTCTTTGTTTAGTGAGAGAAATTAAATTAATTTTAAAGAATAATTCCTGGTAGCGCTATCATTTTGCTAAAATCCTTACACAATTGCTCCTCATTGCAGTTTTCTTCTGTAATATAGATTTTGTCAAAACTGAATGTGCAGAGGACTTAATCTTATTATATTCTTCATACAAGGACCATATCTGCTACTCTAATCCCCTCCACCAGAGCAGTTGTTAATGGAGGGCTTGCTTAAGGTTCTTACGCAGCGGCTTGAGTTGGATTGAAACCGCGACCCTTTCGGCAGAAAGCGTCAAACTACACCACTACACCCGGTACATCACATTCACCACGCCCCACACATGTTAGACAGCATGTACTTAATATGATTTCAGGTAAAATAGGGTTTTAGCGTCGCTTATTATTTCGGAACGGCAAGTCTTGCGACACACCGGCACCGTGTCCAGGACCTTGGGATTCGTCCATTGCCGGCTCAGGGCCAAGGAAAAGGAGATGAGCGCCTCCCAATGGGCTTATAGGCCCGGGGTTGGACTTTACCTTTACCTTACCTATTATTTCGGTAGGAGGTGCTATGTAGTTTTAAACCTATATTCCCACTCCTTTTTTTAAAATCATCATTTTCAACATTATCATCAGTCATTCCGCTTCTCTTTATTCTATTAACTTTTTCATTTGCATCCTGCCTCTATTTTATAAATCTAAAATTTTCATCAGCAATGAGCGATTTTCGTTGTTTTACCTTTTAATTGTTTTAGCATATATAATTTATACTCCCGCTTCTGTTTCGCTAACGATATTTCAATCCTTCATCAAACTTCTAGTTTTATCATCGATAACTTCGTTTCTCATCCCGCTTCTGTATTATTCCCAGATTTTGATCATGCGTTAAAATTCTCATCCTGTGCATACATAATGAGCGACATTAAAACCCATTTTATCCATGATTGAATTCGTGCAGGGTAGAAACGAATCAATGGAGAGAAAGGGAGATGGTCATACCTGTAGATGAAGTGATTTGCCTGAGTCCTTTCCCACTTTGTAACATTTCCGTCATTATCACCCGTGAAGAATAGAATAGGCGACGTATTCGCTGAAGGGAACAACGATAAAACATGTTGCAAATCGAACAAAAAACAAGCAACTAACAGCATCTCAGTCATACTATAAAGTCTAAAAACAGACATTGCAACACGACAAGATTTCGTGATAAAATTCTATGTATTCAATTGAATGCAATACCATAGAGTGCGGTGGTGCTTAGTATATATTATTGTATAAGACACTCATATTAAGAATATAAGATCTAAGACCGAGTCCTATAGGAAGACTCCATCTTCATTTGCCAGATGGTTTAGTAAATGGGGCGCTTCAGCATGCTAACCTGACTCAGTTTCAGTGCAGTAGGTGGAGTGCCACTAAGTAGTAGTGAACTTGAAGAGGTGCTACTGACATTTTCAAAAGAATATATAATTATTTTGTACAATTCACTTCATCACACTTAGTCATAAAATGTATAATATACATTTCATGAAGTGTAGAGCGTCGGTAGGTCAATATAATATACATTTTATGACTATTATATAAAAATGTCTACAATAATTGCAAACTAGGATGATGTTCAGTTGATAGAGAGAGGCATAGCAGTCATCTAAATCTCTAATTCTCGTCCTAACAATGTAGCGATGTAACAATGTCTGGTGCTAACGCTCTACTTTTAAAATTTGTCTATAAAAAAGTGTGAACACAACAACAAACGACGCTTATATTGATGTTCCTGGCTTTATTCACTATGGTGTTAATCGCCAGAATAACATTTTGCTGAAGCAGATTCTATGGCTAACAGCCTAACAGCTTTATTCACTACGAGGACATTATGAAATTTAACGGTTACAGTATTATTCACTGCGGGAGCTTACGAAATTAACATTAATCAATTTATTCGCTTGTAACACGTCATATTCTAACGGATTATAGCTAGTATGTGTATATGAAGAGTAAATTAACAAAATTTCACCTTAATGCACCAAACACCTTAATAGAAAACAATACAAATACCAGCTTCTATTCTAGAAAGCAAACAAAGGAAGACTTACTATAAGCAATGCTTTCAACAGCAGTTGAACATCGAAGTGTGGTTATACATCCCGACACATTGTACTTCCATACGATCATATTCTGCCTACTAGTCGTAGCTTCAAAAGACAGACAGATTTATTCGTAACGAACTCATTATGAGAAATTGAATTTAGCTTTTTTAAAGAAGCTGTGTTATATAGGTAACCCTACTCAGTGGGTATTAGGACACTTCTTGATTCTTCATTTCTCAATGACTGAATAGAAGAACAATAAATTTTTGAAATTGAGTTGAATCTTCATCATCGTCGTATCAGATATTGATGCGTAGCCCTTATTGAAGGTTGGTACAAATACAAGCGTAATGTTACAATGGGTTCAGTTGGAAACACGAAAAAGTTTGGATGGCACAGCAGGATGTGGGTAGAATTAATCGTGATGTCAGTTAGGCTTTTGAGACAAGACATTTTAAAGTCGCGGTTCTCAACCTGTGTGTGATCTGATAATTATGTCTAGTTGGGTGCGAACAAGGTCTAGAATTTACATGTTTCTTAAACTGAAAAAAAAAATATTCAGTTTGTTAACCCTTTAAACGCCGGAACCGAATTCTATATGTTTTTTAACATGGGAAACCAAAGTATTTGGCGTTTTAA
>JAQFXW010001755.1:0-14225 GCA_034693945.1 Dendrobaena attemsi
CAGGGTACCCGTCGAGAGGGTCGGTTAGGGTCAGTGTTAGGGTTAGTTTTGTCAGTAGCAATTTCTACTGGATCTTCTATCCTGCTAGCGGCTCTCTAGTATTTGAGATTTGAAGGCCGCCAGTCAATCACGTGACTAGCGGCTTTCTAGTTTTTGAGATTTCAAGGCCGCCAGGCGGTCCTCTAGTCGCAGCCTAATTATTAATGTAAATATTGCACCATGCTACCAAGCTCATTCGTTTTCAACAGCTTAAATTGTATTGCATTTATGGAATTTTATAGCACCTCTAGAAGCATGAACCATTTAGAGGCACTCCTGACTTCAGGTCTGATGCTGTCAGGGCTAACATGCAGAAGCACCTCATTTCACCATCTAAGCAAAAGCAGGTGGTGTTGACAGTGAAATGGCACTATAAAGAACAGTTGCAAATAAAACCAGCTTACACGTGCAGCAGAGTGTTGTACCTGAAAACTTCAGAATAAAAGCAGCAAACATTATGCAACATATCAGTTCAAAACAAATAGCTCATGTGGGACAAAAATAATGGCACATGGAAGACAACAGATGATGATGCGTTCAAAGCTTCTATACTGCTCCATAAACATGGAAAACAACCATTAACACCAAATTTACCAAATTTACGCTTTTACAATAATACTAAACCACATTTACTGCCGTTATTTAAAATTTCCATCTATGATAAAGTAATAAAAAAAGATATTTCAGCTACAGTCTACATACTGAGAAATGGATGATATCATTACCTGGTGTAGTTCTTCATCATTTGCAACAGCTAGAAGGATATGTCGAGGTGTCACACGGCCCTTCTTATTGTCCCGAGCCGCATTTCCTGCCAACTCCAAGATCTCGGCTGATTTAAGAAAAGCAGAGACAGATTTAGGCACTATGAGCTAAAAATTTACTGCCGAGAAGCTCACAATATGCAGAGGCCTTAAGAAATAATTAAACGGCACCTATGTTTTAGGTTTTGTCAGACCATCTAGTGTCTTAGGTTTTGTCAGACCATCTAGTGTCTTAGGTTTTGTCAGACCTTCTAGTGTCATTTTGTAAACAAGGGGCCTCCAAGCTTCATACGGATTAGAGCCTCACAAAGTCTAAATCTGCTAATGAAGAAAGAGATAACAATGGTCATCCATCGTACAATGTACAACTACAAATTCAGGTAAACTCTTCAAAGGCGTTTCTTTGTAAAGAGTTATAAAGTTATTATTTTATGAATTCATGAGAATCAATTTCTCTCTTCTTTCTTTCCCTCCATCAGGCATGTGCCAACGATGAGGCCTCAACATGGCAGTTCATGTTAAGTCCTCTCCCAGCAGGGTAAAGAACTTGGTGGGCCCATAGGCATAATTTGTGAGGGTACTTTTTGAAGTGGAGGTACCATACCCCCACTTTTCATACAATAACTGAAGAATGCCATTCCAAAATGTTTAATTGTGTTTTTACGAGTATTGCCGTCTCTGCTTTAAAATATTTCTTCTGTATATTTTAGTCAATAATACAAATTAAGCACACTCTTTGAAAATTTCCGATGTTCAAGAAGCCACAAAGCAAGCAATTTGATTACTTCATGGCTATTTCTTGGCCTTTACTTCTGACTTCTTCCAGGAGCAAATGCAGTGACCTTACATGTGATCTATTCTACTTATGTCCCAAGTCAAGTCAAGTCAAGCATCTTTTATTGTAACCCAAAACACAGCAACAAATGAAATAAAGCTAGATGAGAAACCGGGCACCAGGTTACAATCGGAGGGCCCAAAAAGGATCGAAATCGCGCTACTCTAGGGACACCCTAAAAAGAAGAAATAAACCAAAAACAGTGTGATGGGGTATAAAACAAAGATGCAGAGGAGAGAAATACAGTTTTAGAACAAAATGAAAGTAAAATGCACAAAATAACAGTTTCCCTTTATACATGAGTTGGCTCTATAGGGGCATCATAAATACAGAGGTGCATTAGTTTTTAAATTTGATGGGGCTGTTAAAATGACAGTTGACTAGTTTATTGTGCTGTTCAGACAAGCTAGAGATGTTCGAAAGTCAGATCTGAACCCTGGCAACAGTTTCACTTGGAGATTAGGCCTACTGTTTTTTGCTCTGGGCCCCAACTTTAATGAATGCCCAGACCGCTGCACAGATGTTCCGACTGCCGAGGCTAAGAAAACTAAGTCTTTCCAGTGGCTGACTTGCACGATTAGCTCATGGTACTACTTACCATGCATGCAGAGCATTATATAACATAAAGTTACATATCATAACATAACATTACTTAGGTTGTTTATTGATCCCAAAGAACTACAATGACATATGATGAAATGGTATAATATACACAAGGCTGGGATACAAATGGACGAACTAAGGGGACCAGGGTCCTGCTAGACAGGGCCATTAACTATAAGTGTATCATGTACTGGTTGGGTGAAGGTTGGAGACAGAGTTCAGCAAAGAAAGTGGTTCAGATTAAAAAGGGATTAATAATACAGTAAGTATATTCGATGTATACCCATGTTTATTGCCATCTAGAATGCATTCCGCGTAAGTTGACAGTTGTACCTTATTTATTCATATATTTCTATACCGCCTCTTAAGTCAGCTGCTATTCAGAGGCGGTCCCGACTACTACCCGGAGGTGTGTCAGAGTTAACGCGCCGAAGGCCCAAAGTACCTCGAGCAATTGTGAGTGTAGGACTTGCTCAAGGTTCCTAAACAGTAGCTCGGGTTCGAATTGAACCCTACGCTCATGCAGCGAGACTTCGATTATCCCATTACACCACCGCGTCCCACATACTAACACATTTTTCAATTCATTCACATCATTCGTATACCACGTCTCTATATCCAAGGTTCCAACTCAGCGGTGTCCACAGTCCAGCCTTAACGGTCTCTTTTGTTTTGTCTGGCAAACGTTGTCTTCGTGTGTCTTTGTCTTTCCCCTTTGATTCTAGCATGTAATGCATTGTATACGCATAGCATTCCAAATACTAGTCTAAAAACCTGCTCCTGTTTTTTTCGGATTTGGAATGTGAATTGTGGTGTGGTGGCTTTCTTCACGGCTTTCTTTCACAGCAGTGGCTGAGTTTGTTTGCTATCCAATCAGACACAGCCACTTGCCTCTATACGTAAAAGAAACTTTTCATGGTTAAACCATCAGATGTCTGCTATATATGTATAAAGTAGGGAATGGTGGTGTAGTTGTATGTATGTATGTATGTGTGTATTTCTATACCGCCTCTTACAGTCCACTACTATTCAGAGGCGGTCCCGACTACAGCCCGAGGGTGTGTCAGAGTTTTATACGCTGAAGCGCTTCAGTAATTGTGAGTTAAGGACTTGCTAAAGGTCCTTATGCGGTGGGTGGGATTCGTGCCCACAACCTTTCGGTTGCGAGGCGGCGATCTTCACCACTACACTACCGCGTCCCGTTGTGTCTTGGGACCAGAGGGTCGCCGGTTCGAATCTACTTCAAGCCACTGCATTGGACCTTGAACTACTTCACTCACACTTACTTTGTGAGGAATATGGCCTTTGTATAATGGATAAGACACTGATATGAAGGACATAAGATTTAAGATCAAGTTCTGTAGATTTAACATTCTTTCATCGGGCGGCATAGCAAATTTATTTACTTAATTATTTTATTTATTCACATATTTCTATACTGCCTCTTCCAGTCTCCTGCTGACTACAGCCCGGAGAGGCGGAGATGTGTCGGAGTTAACATGCCGAGGCGCCTCAAGCATTGTGGGTGAAGGACTTGCTCAAGGTCCCTACGTGATGGCTCGGTGTGGGAATCGAACCAGCAACCTTCGGACGTAGGGCGGCGACTCTGAGTAGTATTAGGAGAGTAATATTAGGAGACTTAAAGGGGCTGTATAGAAATATGTAAATAAATAAATAAATAATCAATTGAGTTTAAAGCTTGTAAAATATTCTGCTGTGGTTAGGAATTGAACAGCAGAAAGGCCTCTCTTAATCAAATAAAATCATTTATTATTTTAGCCAAAGAAAACAATCGCAAAATATGCATTCAGAACATAACAAAAGGAAAGATACCATGCAGGGCAGCAAAGGGAACCCAGAAGGGACGTTAGTCCCAAAAGGCAGGGCACCCATGCCATTTAGATCTAAATCCAATCACTATAGGCTTTGGAACATGATGTCCAATCATTCCAATATATCCGTGGATTCTATATGAAGCACAAGGTATACTGCGCCTTTACATGTGTTTATTGTGTTTTTAATTAATTTACAAGGTTGTGGGAGTTGGATAATGCAGACTTCATTTGTTCTTGCTAAGCAATGACCTTGTTGACTTAGCGGCAGATGTCTATTGCAATGTTAATACAAAGTGCCTTGTGTATGCCTCGTACCAGGGCACTGGCCATCTATGCTGCATTGGCTGCTGGGTGGCTGGTCTTCCAGCACTTTACAATTAGCTGCCATATAGCTGAACATTCGTTTCAGTTCATAAAGTCATTTAGGTTCAGCCTTAAAACTCATCTCTGATACAACTATAGCATTCATTCATTCATACGTTCATTCATTCGACCGTTAAATCCATTCTCTTATTTATTAATTAATTCATCCATTCGTCTATTCATCCATTCATCAATTTGTCCTGGCATACATTCTTTCAGTCATTAAATTCGTCTCATTTGTTTAACGATGTGCAGTTGCGTATTCTTGGGCTTATCTGCTCCTCTGCAATGCATATCTGATCATTTTATATTCATCTAGTCCCTCTACATTCCTTCATTCCATCAAATCCCTTGTGCGGCGGTGCCCCTCCCCTCTTCAGCCGGAAACCGAGTCTGATTTGACTAACCCCTGTGCAAGTTGGTGCCCTGACCCTTTCAGGCGGACTTCACTTGGACCGATGAGAGGTAGAGGGATGAGAGGTAGAGGCAAAGATGTAGTGGGATCAGAGGGAATAATTATAATGGGCTGTGCGGTGTCAGATCTTTCCTTGTTGATTTCTGCAATTATCTGTTCGGCTCTGATTTCATCCTTTTATGTCTTGGATTTTGTTGTCTGTGTGTGTGCCCGACTGCCCGTGTGTTTCTCTGTGTGTTTATGTGTGTTCATGTATGTGTGGTTGTGTGTGTGTGTTTGTTTGTGTGGGTATGTGTCAGTGTTTCTGAAGATCTGCTGTGGTCTGATGTTTTCCGGTCTTGTGGGTTCATAATTGATTAATGGGGTACTCTTTGATTCCTGGGTGTCCATTTCCGTTGTATACAAGAGTGATGGTTGTTGTTGATGTTGTTGCTTTGGTAGTTGCTCTTAATGGGCATTGCTCTGCATGCATTGGGAGCTGCTTGAGATGCAATCACCCGCTCATCATAATCATCCTGATCATCAGTATTAGCATAATAACATAATCATCACCAGCAGTGCTCATCATCTTCACAGACTTCACTGCTATCATCATTCTCATTGTCAGCATCATCATTACCATCATCATAATCATTGTTATTATTGATTCAATTCATATACCTCATGCTTAAGTGACTTAATGCACAAACAATATCATAAAAAGTTTCTACACTTTAGGCTACCTAAACGGGGCTAGGTCCGGCTTAATTAGAGTCACCTATAAAACACACTGATTTTTTAGATTTTTTTTCTCACTAAATCACATATATTCATATAATTATAGTAGTACAGATCATAATAATAAGATCATATTAAGATACAAAAACACAAGATTGGCAATTGACTGAAAAGGATCAACATTCAATAAAAATGGAAAACTGTGAATGAAAGAATTTCAGAAAACAAACCTACAAAATATGCTGCCCTTATCTAGACACCAACATGTACATTTCAATTAGTTATTATACGCGTAGTTATGACAGCAAAGTATGTTCACCAAATCGCAGCCAACAAAGTACACAGTTGTAAATAGCTATAGATGTAGTTTGAGGCTTTAGTCAAGTTAGATTCTTATGAAATGGTTAATCTTTTACAGAAAGGGATCTTGCCGTAGGCCTACGTTATTAAATCAATCTTATGCAAACTAGTAGGCCTATTGATTTTTGGCACACCATCATAATGCCACAGGTGCCCTGTCACCCACACCCTTCTGGGTTTCCCTTTGCTATCGCTTAAGATATGTTGCTCTATGTATCCTATAATATAATTTGTTTATATTCTAATTCTCTGTAATGATGTAACCATCTTCCGGGTCGCTAACAGTCCCGAAGCGAGAAACAACGTTTCTGGCGTGCGCCGAGATTTATACCGCACTCAGAACTCAACTGAGCGCATTAAATATTATTTGGCCGTATTAGTCGCATTACATATACCAAGTAGAGGGTTGGTCAGTCTTATTTCCCGTTTTTTATCTTGACTTTTTAACTGGAACTGAAACTTCGAACGCAATATTTACCGCAAGCGAGAGTGAATAATAGGGTCTTATTTTCGGTTTTTAATTTTCACTTTTGCAAACGCGGCAGTTTCTTTCTGCGGTATTGTATTGTGCCGTTCGTTTGTGCGTTGTTATTGGTGTTATTGACGTGTAAGTAAGTAAGTATATTTTTTGAAATTGTATTCACTAAGACGTCGTTGATTAAAATAGCCCGTAATTTTTTCACGGGTCACAGCTAGTTGTATACATAATGTTTCTGTTATGCTTTTCGGTTGCAACAAAGTGATTTTGACTTTTTTAATTTTGATTTTGATCCCATGTAATTTTACGCCACCGGTTTTCGGAGCCTTGGGTTGGGAGTTGGGAGCGCCTCTCTTATGGGTAGCCAGGGGCTTCTATCCCTATACCCAGCGGGTGCAAGTGCACCCAGTAGAAAACAGAGGTGAACATTTCATAATGTATAAATTTCAGAAACAGAGACGAAAACTGGTCAAATGGAATAGAAGAGTATTTTTGAGGGGGGAAATGGAAAGTCATGAGTTTTTGACCCCGGCTGCTTGGCGGGGCGGGGGGAATCGAAGCCCCTGTGGGTAGCCCCCCTGTAACCTTAAAGATGTGCTGCTTATGATATGTTTTTAAACTAAAATGAAAACTGGGACGTGGTACAGTCGTAGCAACGTAACGTAAGAGCGTTTCAGCGTGACCCAACCAATGTTCAACTGACAGCCGCCCCAATGCATTGGCAGCCCCGGTCAGATGATAGATGACGTGACTCAGACACCATCGTGTATTTATCATGCGCTATAGTGTAACTGCATGCGCTGCTCCTCTCTTGTTGACGCGGCTGTCCGTCACTTGTCAACTCTTGTGGACATGCAATGTTTGGCGCTTCACAATGACGAAACACGCTGACGGTTTTGAAGACCGGGTGACGTGAGTGAGGGAGGGAGGGGAATGGGCGGTGGGGGGAGGGTAGTGAAAGGGCAGGGACCTCTGCAGAAGACCCATGGCCCGAGACGTTTCTGCTGCCCTGCTGGTCTGTTTGATCCAGGGCGTGATTGTCACGCCTGACTGAGCAGATCCGGGTCGCGGCCCCTACCGCTGACCCCCCCCCCCCAGTCACCAAGTTCATTTGTCACCAGGATTCATAACTGACTGGAGAATGAAAGGCACATTTTGGGAATTCTGACAGCCGAGGCAGGCCATTTTTCATCTTCGACCCCCTTCCTACCTTCCTTCCTTGTGTTGGGTGCCTGCTGCTGGCGAGGGCGTGAGTGGGGATGGGTGGGTTTGTAGGAGGTATGGGGAAAAGGTGAAAAGACTGCCCAAAAATGGGAAAGAGGGTGGTAAAAATGCGGGAGGGTCTGAGGGTGCGCCATAACTTATATTGTATGTCTGGGATGAATTATATTTTCAGATGACCATATAAAGGCTAGGGATGTTTGAGATTTCTTTGTCCTCGCTCTGGCCTTTGTCCTCATCATACTCTTACTTGTCCTCCTCATGCTCTCCCTTTCCTCTTAATAATGGCCTAATAATGTTCCTTGTCTTGAGGTGGCTTGAGTGTGGTGCATGTATGTTAGACAGTTTTTAGGGTTTAGCCTCCATGCTCTGTCTTTATAGGTTACTCCTCCCTCTATCTGTCACTCTCCATTTGCTCTTCCCCTCCTTCCAATTCACTACCCCCCTCTTCCATTGCCCTTCTCCCTTCACAGTGAGTAGGCCTACAAATAAATAATGTGGTAGGGACTGTGTAAAAACGAATATGCCACCATCTTGTCATCCCTTGTGTCAAATTCATCTAAATTTCTTCATTTTATACTTTTCGCAGATGATGCTATGTTTTTTTATCCCAAAAATCCCTAAGCGTTCTGGTCGATTCCATTAATAGTGAACTTGTATCGGTTAATGATTATTGGTTTCGATCAAATCGATTATTTTTGAATATCACCAAAGCCAACTTTATGCGCTGGTCCAACAATATGGAACTCGCTTCCTATTGCTCTTCGCTCAACACTAAATATGCCACTATTTTAAAAGCAGGCGTGTCATTATTTTCAAGTTAATTAAGCAAATTGTGATTCTAAACTAAACCAGGCTCTAAACTAACTGTGTCTTTTCCTCGATTTTGTCATGTTTTTCTTGTAGTTAGTTAAGTTAATTTGTTTGTGTTTTTTTTACCAGGCTAGCTGAGTCAGTCTTATTTTGTTTTGTTCTTAATTGGGAATATATGCTAATTAGTTGCCATCTCATTGCTTGAAACATAATTAGGTAGCCCTAATTAAGCGGAACAATGTTCCTTTTAGGCATGCCTTTTGCATCCCGTTTTTGATAAACATTGTTTGCATAAATCTTTCATGTGAATTGGGAGCAATAAAAAGAGATGATGATGATGATGATGATGATAGTGTGTTTTTGTTTGTGTGCATATGTCTGTCTGTGTATCTTTGTGTGTGTCTTTGGGTGTATGTTTTGTGGGGGGTTGTGGGTGGGTCTGGTCTATCTCATAAGGAGACCCGCTAAACGGTTCAGCATGATTTCGCCTGAGGAAATTAGGAGATGGTTTGTTTAGGTTTTAGATTCCTTACTTTTTAAATTTCCCTTAACTCATGGGTTCAAATAACATTATTATCATCCTCAGCAGTTCCTCACAACAGTCATTTGCGGGCGATGGGTACGAATAAAGGGCCTTAATTTTCCTCGGTCATTTTTTGTCTTCTCTCAGTGATATTTCAAGTCTTCTTATGTAAGCGTATTTGTTTATTATTTGCATAAATAGTAATTTTTTTAGCTTGGTCTTATCTCAAGAAAGTATGATTTTTCTCTCAAGTGATCAAGTCATACATGTATGCAATTTTTAAACGATTTATTTGTCTGTTGTCTTGTTAAACTTACAGGGCTTTAGCTGCGGGGTGTTTGAGACGTTAAACACACTGAGAAATTTGATAATGCAAAAATTAAGTAATGCAACAATGCGATAATGCAAAATTTGCATAATGCAAAATTAAACAACATAAAAATTAGATAATAAAAAACTTAAATAATGCAAAAGTTAGATTATGCAAAATTGGTGATTAGTGATTGCATCCAGCCTATGATATACTTTTCCTAATACACTGTGTAAAAGGTCTCATATATGAACTTTAGATGGTGAATTCCTACAGCTTGTCAGATTCCTCCAAACCCCTTAGTCAGTTTACTGGTTGCTGTTGGCTTCCTCAGGGAGTAAATGACAAACCCCCTCCCAGAACATATTTCCTGGTCATGGTCTGGTCTCTTTTATTGAAAATTCTTTCAATGTCTGTGCATTCTGTTGCCTTTTCTTTTAACTGAATATTTTGGTATTATAAGTATTGTAAAGAAAAATTTGTGTCGAGATCTGGAAGAACAAAAGTGCTGTGAAAGGCAACAGCGTTGGATCACAAAGGACAAACGCTGAAAAAGGTAGCTGGTAAAATTGTGCAGAATGTAGCAGGTAAAATTGTACAGAATGTACACAAACAGCAAGCTTGATACCCTTTAATTACATTGGAGGTTTCTTGGTCACTTCATATCAGCTAGGCTGTGATGCTTACTGTGCGATTATCAAGTGTTTGATGGACATTTCCCATCATTTTGTTTCTTTCAGGCAGTGTTTATCAATCAATCAATCAATCAATGTTGTTTATTGACATAAAGTTAGCAAAAATGCAACTTGTTGACAAACTAGTTATCTATTAATCTAGGTATCTCTGCGGGATGAGGGGTGGATTGGTTGGAGGGAGGGAATTGCCCAGGATTTGTTTTCACACACACACCTAAGAGAAAGGGAAAAATTATGATGGATTAAACTGACCATTGCTGCTACAGTATCTTAAATCCATGCACATTGCACATTACAATGCATATGCACATATTTTTTGCACATTCAATTCAATTCAATTCAATCAGTTTATTGTTGTCAGTTTCAATAAACATCATCATAGGCCTATGCATGACAAGAATTTCGAACAACATTCTGTCAGTGTAGCTCTTTACACTGTTAAATATAATATATTTAATGGTAGTTACAAATTTATGTTGCCCCACTTAGAGGGACACTTCATCAAAGGCACTTCCGATCTAAAGCCGTTGAATGATGTGAGGCACTGTGGTGGTGTTTATTTAATGGTTAAAGTTGACTCCTGTAGTAACCGCATCATTCATAGTTCATACAACGATTGTAGTCATAATGTGGTATTGCGGTTTGTCATTATGACTTGATAACAAACGAAGCAACATAGTCTCCAAATGCCTGTGGTAAACCACATGTTGTTGGAACAAACCACTTTCGTTAAGCTGTCTACTCTTTTTGCCTTTCAAGCTTAGCATTGCTTGTTGCTTTACCTTCTTCCTGTTGATAGTCCACGAGTCATTTCCAAGTTTCCTATTGTTAAGTGCATACTTATTGAGGCTTTTGGGTGTGATATTCACTGGTCAGCTAAACCTATAGTGAGTGACCTATGATCTCTACAGCTCTTCTTGAAGCTACAATTGATTATACTTTCTGAGGTTTGTTTTGGGTGCGATGTTGAACTAGACCTATAGTTAGGCCTAAGTACTCTCTCTATGACTTGAAAGCTACAATTAGCATAATTATTTACTCTGCATGCTTTTAAGAGAAAAAATTCCAAGATAAGGTAGTTACCTACCGCTTGAACAATCAACCCTTTATATCAGGTCCAAAATAACTGAAATCTTTATGCTGTTGCTGTACTGCTGGACTTTGGACATTGGTGCTTTGCCCTGAAATCTTTATGGGTACTGCTGGACTTTGGACATTGGTGTTTTGCCCGGGTGTCAATGTTTTCCATTCTCCCTGTTATTAACTTTTTACATTTTTAACAGAGCTTCAATCACTGCCTTGGATTTCTGTATCTTCTCGTTAATCCTATGCCCAATTGCCCATCTTAACGGGCGATTTGATTGTTTATGCACATACAGTTCACCCTTAACAATGCTTTGCTGAAGATTTTGGATGTGGTATATATACCAGCCCTTGCTCTTATGCAGCTCATTTCAACTCGTGATTCGAGGGGTTAATTCGATCCCTTCTAACCGGGTACAACTATTTGGGTACAACTATTCCACTGTCAAGAAGTATCTGATTCTGAGTCATAGTTGTGGGATTGTATTGCCAAATATTGTGCTCAGCTTTCATTCAATAATAACTCGATCATAATTCAGCTTTCTGTATAATTGCATAGTCTTCTGTAACGGTGCAACCTTCTTGTTTCCCGTGCACTCTTATATTGCCCAGCAGAGACCCTGTTGTCACACGAAATTCAGCCTTGTCTAAAATCTCAAAGAGAGGTACATTTTTACAGCGTTTGGGAAGGTTGTTTCCCAGCCCTTGTGCTGCTCAGGTAAGCCCCACAGTTGTTTCAATTAACTAGAGGTTCAGAATCTTCTTCTCACTCTCTGAAGACCTCTCTTTTCTCTCCAGGTCTCTCACACTGATTGGTGTACACTGTTGAGAGGCCCTGTAAAAATTTATAGATATATACAATAGGATCTTAAGAGTCTTGTGTACCATGCATGTACAGTCGGTTTGATAGTGTTGGGGATGCTGTTTTCATCTGTCATCAGCTCATCACGTCTCATCAAATTTTTCTGGCAGTATGTATATTTTTTTGACCTGTCAGGCTAGGCTGTCAGTGTCTTAGCATTCTCACTTGGCCAAGTGCATACGTTCTCTCATAGTTTCATCAAAAGTTCCTGAATAGGGTAGTTGCAAGGTACCTTGGCAATCACTCCTTTCTTCAGCCAGGCTATAGAAACATGTACCATACGTCCCTTTTCAATCTGTGCATCATAAATACCATTCAACTGATAAGGAAACCAGTTACAAATCACATATCATCAGGTCCACCCCGACTAAAGTAACTAAATACTCTCTCCATCATTGTCCTTGATCTTACCAGGGCCTTTGATACGGTCCATTAGGTGATGTGCGCTTCCTTCACCACCTTGAACTCTGGCGTGCACAGGTCTTTGAACTCTGAGGGCTTGGCCTTGCATGCATTGGCCAGTTGTTGTCAGCTGGGGTGCATCTTACCTGCAGTGTCATAGTCAGTCCAAATCGATCAATTGACTTCTGGTTACATGCTGTTCACGGACACAGATTTCTAACAAAGACTGTATATCAGCCGTCGCCCTCCTTCTTTCTGCAGCGTTGGACTGGCACAGCCACCGGTTGGCTATTGTATTGTATTTTTGTATTTGTGTATTTCTATACCGCCTCTTACAGACCACTACTTCTCAGAGGCGGTCCCGACTATAGCCCGCAGGTGTGTCGGAGTTTCACACGCCGAAGCGCTTCAGCAATTGTGAGTGAAGAACTTGCTGAAGGTCCTTACGCGGCGGGTGAGATTCGAACCTGCAACCCATCGGTTACAAGGCTGCGACCTTCACCACTACCGCGCCCCACTAGTGGGGTAGTGGTGGAGTTAAAGCATACTGGATGGGGCTGGCCCAGATCCTGTGAACCTGTCTGTACAAGTAACACTACTTCTATTGATTGAGGCTGTAAGATTTATTTTTTATTTATTATTTATTTATTCACACATTTCTATACCGTTAGATTAGAGTTTCTATTGTGTCGGGTCTGTGAACAAACTTCACAATTCCCAGAGATAAATCATCAATCAGTGCTTCAAGACAGAGAGTATATTTTGAAGAAAATCTCTCTTCACAAAGTACACATAGCGACGTTGACACGATTGGGGTCATTACTACATCGAACTCTAGCACTTAAGTTGTGAATTGCAAAGCCCATAAATAGCACTCTCTGTTCAGTAATCAATTTAAGCATCTATAGATTATTATTTATGAATTTGATTGAATTACGAATTCCTTATTTTTATTTTTTTTATTATTTATTTACATATTTCAATAATACCCCTTCAAGTCCATTTATTACACAGAGGTCTAGATCACAGCCTAGATGTGTGTCAGAGTCAACATGCCGAAGCGCCTCAAGCAATTGTGAGTGAAGGACTGCTTAAGGTCCTTGCGCGGCGGGTGGGATTCAAACCTGCAACCCTTCGATTGCAAGGCGGCGACCTTCACCACTGCACTACCACGCCCCACATATCACTGCACAAACAGCATTTCTTCGCGTGCACTTCTCCAGTTATCGCTGCACATTTTGTGTGTCAGTGCAGGCATGTTTAAGCAAATCAACAAATCCCGCTTCAACAATTCAATCATTATGCCTGGGTCATAAATTTTCACTGGGAACGAATATCTGTCTCCCTCGGGTCCCAATGAAGATGTAATAAGGCTGCTGCCGCCAAGTATCTAAGTGGCCTTTATTTTCATATGACAATGACAATGCCCTATAAGGTTTTTCAATGATAGATAGTTACCAGCAGAAATAGATTAGGGGAGGCATATATATCCATGTGCACACAAAGTGGCTGCCATAAATTTTACTGCTCTGTAACGAGCGAATTATTTTATATTTTAATGCAGAATCGAAGAAAGCTACTAAGAAATGGCTTAGTTCAGTTGATTATTATTACTTCTGTTGAGGTGGAATGAATCAGTTACAGCCAAGCAGTTTTCTCTAATTATGTTAGAAATTGTGTCAAAATATCAGCATTTAGAAGTCTGGCTGTTGCCTACTGCCAGTTAATATCACAGAATGAGCTAACAGAGGTAGATATCAGATAATGGGACGCGGTAGTGTAGTGGTGACGGTCGCCGCCTCGCAACGGACAGGTTGTGGGTTCGAATCTCACCCACCGCGTAAGGACCTTTAGCAAGTCCTTCATTCACAATTGCTGAAGCGCTTCGGCGTGTAAAACTCCGACAC
>JAQFXW010001756.1:0-14221 GCA_034693945.1 Dendrobaena attemsi
CTCAGGAGGAGAGAAGTTTTAACTTTTTAAACATCGTACCATTGAAATCTCATTGCCGTATTATTTTAGAACTTCTATGCATGACCTAAGTAAAAGGCTTGCATAAATAACGAGAAGAAAATTTTGTTAGGGGACCTAAATGAAGTGGCTAAAATGAGCTCCATTTGCCGGAAAATGCTTCAAAATGCGTTTTCGACTGCGCTGGCGATAAACCCCAGACCCCACTGGGGGAGCTTACGACGCTCCCCCAGACCCCTAATCCTTATAAGGGCTTCTTGACTTCGGCAATCGCCACTTCGCGCTTTCCGCGCTCGCCGACTATACGCAAAGCCAGTCATTGAGCGACCCAGCTACTTTTTCAAACCACTTTCAGCACTGGCCGGCCTATAGTTGAAGGTCCTATTATATTGTATTAAATCTCTTGTGTTTATCAGTCTGAAAATCTCAACTGAACTAATTTGAGTTGGAGGTTTTTCTTAACGTCATCCGAAATCAGAAAATCTTAAAACCAAAATACTAAAAAAAACAGTAAAAAATGCAACAAAATAAAAAAAAACAACGTTTCATGTTCCAAAAGTCTTGGTTAAAAGTCTTGGTTTTATGGTTTTATCCACCTCTGTGCTCTACGCATGCGCGACCTGACTTCGAGAAGAGAACCACCGAAGCAAAAAGATGGACGTCATTCGAGACGCGTGGAGTTCATTTAGACTGGTCATCAGTCCTCAGTTTAAAAAGGCCGTCATTGTTTTGACAGGGATAATCCTCGTGTTGTTGGCACTGACCTACTTTCAGGTTCTAAGCGTAGGGTCTCAAGTCGAAGAGAACTCAAAAAAACTGGATACTGTGCTACAGGTGAAACCCTTAGGCCTACAATTGCCGTATAGGATACCGTTAACAATAATTAATTCTATTGCTGCCATAATATCTGGGACTATTATTCCGTAATAATAGTCCAAGATAGGGTAAAAATGAATTTTAGCGTATTTTATTACATGGGGAAACAAATAGGGAAAGCCTATTTAATTGTCCTGTCTGGCTGACCTCGCGCACAATACAATGGAAGAGATCACGACCGGTACTGAGACTTTTTATTTAAAATTCAATATTTTCATCATTATCATAAGTCATGATGATGAATGTCCCTTAGGAGCATTTCCTTATTTTAATCATTTATTTGTAGGTTATAACGTGCTTGTAAATATGCACATATACTGCAATTGCTGTCATGGGCGTCCGCATAAATTTTTCTAGGGGGGCACAACATTTTAATTCTTGGTACGAGAAAACATAAGTCTAAACATATGTATAGGCCTATCTCCTATCGCATTCCCGTAAACCAAATATACCTGAAAATTTTCCATTTTCACAGGTCTGCAAGGGCTTTGACATATGATTTATAATGTCTACTTAATTTTGCCAGCAAAATAGTTATTATGCTAGTTAAGTGTTTTAAGATGTTATTGTGAAAATGCAGAATATGTGCAAAATTCAGAGGGGCGCAAGTACGCCCCCTTGCGCCCTCCTCTGGACGCCCATGATTGCTGTTAAGTTGTGTTGTGCAATCTTGTGTATGTGCTGTGTTGATGATTATAATAAAGATTACTTGACTTGAGTCATAATCAGCCATTCCGCTTCTCATCTTGCTGTACACTTTTTCATTCGCATACCGCTTCTATTTCGATATGCAGCCCAACCAACGCTGATATGTGCACCATTGGTAGGCCCCTACAAATTATTTTAGCGTAAAATACGCTAAAATGCATCATACATAGCACAGCTACCTAATAAAATATGCTGAAATACATTTTTACCCCAGATAGTATTCTAGAAGCAATTTAGCCAAAATTTCTATTGCGTCCCACATAAACAAAGCCACAAGTACCAGCTTCTTCACAGGCCGTTAGTTGACGTATAATCAATAGGCATTGTCAACTTGTGGATATCGGTTCCGGTGAGAAACTATTCAAGAGACGATGGAGTTGAGGGAAAGAGTTGAAATTGTGAATCAGGATATGTTGCCAGCACTCCCTTGAGTAAGTTGAGTCTGTTTTATCACTCTCGGAGTGGTGTTAGCATTTGTTTTGTGCCGGGCATTGTATATTTGCTAATAATAAATAATTATCATTATATATTATTAATAAATTTATTAATAAAAAAGTAAGAACATAGTAATAATGTAGGGTGTGACCGGATATGATTTCTCCACCAGATCCGGATAGTTGGCAAATATTTGCCGGATTCGAATCCGGATCCGGATATCCTCGCTTGCAACATGCCTAAGCTTCATGGAGTCTACCGCTCTACCATAGGGGTCCGTGTTTAAGTGTTACTTATTGTGATTTAATTACTTAGTAAGTAATTGGGTTACAATAAGTGTAAGAGCTAAGGGGCCTAGTTTTACTAAACCATGGTATGCCTACTTTTATGTTTATCATATCAAAAAAGACTATTGATAAGGACACAAGTTATATTCTGCCAAACACCATGCATGAGACTAAACTGGTGCTATAAAAATACATTAGGAACAGGGGGTTTACTTTCCATTTAGTATTTAGAATAATAGACTAAGACGAAAGTTCCTGCAGAAGAGAGTCACTGATTTCTGGAGGTATGTTTTAATCAGTAATATTAATTTATTGATATATGGATTTGGTAAATTTTTGCTACAAGTATTTCGCAAATCCGGATACTGCCGGATACCACCAAATCCGGCCCGAACCCCTCCCGAATTCCGGTCACACCCTATAGTCTGATGCAAGCCCTATTTATACCTTGAATACGGCATACTGGAATCGTTTTGAGGCTATTAAAATTTATTTTAGTTATATTCAGTGTTTTTGGTAGTGTTGATTGTTAATAATGGTATAATAAAAATTGTGTGGAAACAGTAATATTATTATATTACGGACTCACGTTACGTTGATTCCCGACTGCTACCACAAGCTTAGTCAGAATGTTTTACTGTCCCCCACTTTGTAACTTGAGATCCGGCTGACTGCTATCCGCTTAATTAAAACATTCCTAGTTGAAGCATCAAAGGATGCCAAGATCCCAAGGTTGGGATGAACAGAAAAACCAAAATTTTTGGGGTAAAGCCAAGCAGCAGGTAGCACTGTTAAAACTCTTAGTTTCAAAACGACACTGCTGATTAATAATAGGTCAAACAGCAATTTTCCTGTAAAATTTGTGTATAATACCGGCATACCGGCACCTAAATTTTTACAAAAAAAACACTGGAGTAGATAACAAAAAGTAGGGTGTGAATGACACACTCTGCATACCACAAAATTAATCGCTTTGGGTTGAATAATTGAAGTTGTGATATTCCAACAATCATCTGTGTCATTTACTTTTTCTCATTTTATCATTACACTAACCTTATGATGAGTTCTGTGCCTGAAGGCACATGTTGTGGTTTATGCCACCTGATGAGTGTGAGGTGATTTCCAGTTGCCTTCCTCACAGGCAATCATGGGTACTTGGGTAGCAACTTGTCCAAGGTCGCTATGTAACGGCTCAAGTGGATTCGAACCTGTGACCCTTTGGTCACAAGGCACCGAACATCCACTGCGCCATATTGTTTCATCCGTGCTATTCCGAGATTAAAATTTCTGAAAGTCCACCAGCATCTGGAGGCGATCTGCCCTGTGGATGCGATCTGCCCTCCAAACAACAGACTAGGCGGCCTGTGCTCTTACCGATGCAGCTAATTGGATCAGTTAACTAACCTACAAAAAGTACACATGTAAAAGTCGTGTATGCTAAATAAAGCTTGTGTTCAGTACATGTACTGATATACAAGGTGATCCAAAAAAAATTTTGATAAAATTTTGCCCCTAGATGTAAATATGAATTACCTATAAGGGTATAGAATTTCATTAATATATATTTAATTTTGGCGGAAATATTATCAAAAATTTGTTAAACGTCATTAAAAATCAGTTGGTGATGTCACTAAAAGTGTTATTATTTTTTTGTGTTTGATATGTTTTGGTGATAGTTTGCAGTTACATGTGGGTAAAAATTGCTTTCAGCCTGTAAAAGTTTCTTTAAAAATGTCCACTTCTGGCGGAAATGACGAAAAAGTTGGGGGTCATTTTATTAGCAAAATACTGCTAAACGTTTTTGAACCATCAAAAATTAGTGGGTGACGTCACTAAAAGTTGAATAACTCTTGTTCTGTTTTAAATATTTTGTTGAAATTTGGCAGGTATACATAAATATGAATTGCCTTTCAGATGGTAACATTTTATTTGAAAATTTTCACTTTTGAGGAAGATATTGGCAAAAAACGTAGTGGGGTCTTATTTTTGGCTCACCCTGTATAATAGCTTTAAATTGGGGATGTCTGAATGGATGAAACTTTGAATTACCTATTTATAGAAGTGTTTGCTGCCAATATTCTTAGGTTTTCACAGAGAAAACAAAAAAATACGAGTTGAATGGTGAAGATGTCAGAGCCATTCTGGAGGGCCTGAGCATCGAAAGACAGATTCTCAGAGGAATTGTCAAGGATTTAAACCAAGAACATCTGAATCAACAGAGACTGATTCATTACTTGAGAGTGGAAAATGATTATGCGATGAGAAATATCAGCAACCTCCTGAGTGATATTGTAAGTTTTATTTATACATATATCTATGTATATATATATATAATATATTCGTTTATTTAATAAAACAGTTGACTGACCATAACCGGATGCATAATGAAGTGCTGTATCAATGTCACTGCTGTCCCACCTTTATAGCGTTTTTTAAAAATTAACCTGGTCCTGAATTGTACCATCTTTGCTGTCCTTTCATGCTTGGTTTACATATTGAATAATATGTGTTTTCCTAGGCATTTTGATGTATCATTGAGTAATGGGGAGATTGTTTATTCGTCAGGTTAAAATTAAAAATCGTTTAACACATTAAACGCTAGAATATTTCTCGGTCATACGCGAGACAATCTTAACACATTGACTGTTAGGGACGTATATATACGTCCAAAATTAGGTTTGTCTGGACGTGAGGGACGTAATAATACGTCCCTCAGAGTTCGATATAGACAAGGGGTAGAGGCTTAACTGGGCAAACAATGTTACAATTGATCTTGGACTCTCAATTGTCTCTGACAGCGATACAGCATGTCGAATTAGCATAAAATAATTTGAGTCAACTCATAGCTGACCGCGTAGTCGGTGATGCCTTAAACGAGCGCTCGAGCGGTGAAGCTTTATTCAGAATTTAAGTTAAGACTCTGCTTCGTCACTTCGGAGAACAATAGACCCTTCGCTGTCACTTTATTCCCCGTTGAGTGGTCAGTAAGATTGTCTTGCGGATTATAAAAATCCTGACCATGCTGCCTATGTGTTAAAAAATGTTTTATTGGGGATTAAGTGACACCAGCTGGTCTATTGTTTTGCGAGCGCGTAGGGAGGCCGTGTCATAATTTGAGCTGTATTGATCAATGGTCATCGCCAATTCGCAGCTATTCACATGGGCTCTGACAAGCTGTGCTGAATAGACTCAAATGCTAATCAGACTGGCAACCCATTGTAGCATTGTTTGCTTGGTTAAGCCTAGGGCCTGTTTGACTGTGTCAATATAGGACCTTGATCAACGAGATGTCTCGTCCTTCGCATTGCGTAGATCTATGTATGGTCTAACTGAAATTTGTCATTGTGTGAAGTGCAATCCTTAAGATGAGTTGAATATTATTTTATTAATTTCAGCTGAAATCCTCCGGAAATAAAAAGGCCAAAACCTCGAAATGTAAGTACTTGCAGTCATGAAATACTTTTAATTTGTTTTCAGATCCACTTGGGTTTGTCTTCTGAAGTTCTAGTAGGCCTACATATGAAGAGAGATAAATTATTTTGTTTATTCTGTACAACAGCTATTTTGTGATGTGTACAATTTAGTCACTCTTTAGATTATGTAACCAGTTTTAAAGGAGTTTACTAGTATGCATGTTTTTGTTTTGTACTTCTTGAGCAACGGTTTTGCAAGAACTTTGAGGTAAACGACTCCACGTTCATCATGCTTATTCCTCAAATAGGTACCATCTGCTATGCCTGCACAGTGCACAGTGAATAGTAATAATTTTAGGCTGCATTTTTACTTCTGTGAGATTTCAATAGTGATCCATTTATATTGACTAGTGTTTGAAATTTTTTTAAACACTGCATGTGTTCAAAAATAAACTAAAGGCATGTTTGATGATTGCATTGAATATGTAATTGTCTCATGGTTTAAGTAGGTAGGTATTCAGACATGTAGATGGAATTCATAGTGTCAAAGGTAATTTGGGTGATGGGACTGATATGCTATGTTTACTGTTGGAATAAGCATGACCTTTTATTGAGGAAGCTAGACATTGTGTTTCTTATCTGAACCAGCAGGTAAAACCAGGATTGATCCATGATTGATGCAAATAGGGTGGCTCTATTGGTTAAACTCTCTTCCTTTGGGTTTCTTTCACCCCTTGTCTTTATCAAAACTAAGACATCCCAATTTCTTTTTATGTAACACTGTTGCCTTTTATGTCAGGTCACGGGCCCGACGACAATGATGAGCACGAAGAAGAAGAATTTTCCGACTATCAGAAGCTGGACAAGAGACTCAGCAAAATACAAGAAGAGTCTAATGAGCGATTTAAAGAAATTCTGCAACATCTTACAGTCAATCAGAACGCAAGTAACAGTTGCAAAGAAGAATCAAAAGATCAGCAGAAGGAGAAAGAAAAGGTTCTCAAGGATGAATGCCAGCCATGTAAGGTCAGTGTGCAGGATTATCTGGTCCATAAATTCAGTTTCTATAAAGTTAAAGCATACATTGTGTACTGTGTAGTAGTAGTACACTAGAAATGATCCTATCCAATTTAACATGAACCCTAAAACTGCATTGACAAAAAGTAACAGGATTCATGTAATTTAATAAATCATTATATCAGTAAGTAATTTGTATAAGCAACAACAGTGACCCAGAAGGGGCTATTGACCCACTGAGTAGGGGCACCTAATGGTTCCAAATAATGTGGAGAACTTGTTTTTTTTCTATGAGATGACCGTGACATGTAGGATAAAACCAATCTGGATGTACCTGTACTCTGTTATTTTTGTGCCATGAAAATGAAATCCATTCATTTATTTATTCATTTCAAGAATTTATATAGCGCCACTTAAAAGGCATGACCTTTCAGGTCAATACAAACTAATTTCAGGACAGCACCTGTGTTCCATTCCAAGGTATCCATGGAAGATGAGTCTCATTACCTCTGTCTTTAAGGTTTCTCAGTGCTCACTCCTCTGGGGCAGTTCACTGGCCCACAATATTTGTTTTTGTTACCCAGTGACTTTCCTACTTGCCACCAAAAATTTGTCGGAGCCTTCCCTTTGACTCAGCCTCAGGGTACACGAGAAAGGTGTCCCAGAGGCAGATGTTCGATGCAAAGAGTCTTTCATGTTCGAATGTTATTTCCTAATTATAATTATTCTTGTCATTGATTTATTGTTCTCTTCATTCTGTAATATTGTTTGTCCTCTTCATTCTGTAATATTGTCTGTAATCATAATGCCGTTTGCAAGTATTGAAGTTATATCATTAAAGTCCATACATATTTAAACGTCCTGTCTTTTGGCAGCACCAACAAGGTAATAGAAGAATGGATGGCACTCATCCTATTGTTTGTAGCTAAGGTTCTCTAGGTCTCCTCATTTATATCTCTTGTAGAAAGATTATGTTTTGTTCTATGCTGAAAGTCTGCTTATCCCATTGGTTATAAGTCTTTGTGTTTTCCAAGCTTTATGTACATTTTGAACTTTGTAATGAAACGTTATCAATTTACTTTATTTACAGTTGTATTTTACTGTAATACAGCAGTTCTCACTTTCTGTTCCACAGACCATGGGTGGCTGTGGTCATCTGACAAACAAGCTCTAACATATATATCTTTAATTAATGGCATAAAACAAAAAAAAAATTCATTTTTTTCTTATTTCAATGGCTACATGGCGGCATGAAGCTGACAATAAAGAAGCAAAATAATTAATATTTAATGTTGTCAAATTTAATAAACTCATAATAATTATACACATGTACCATTTATAAATTTTATTGTTTATAATATCACATAGTCACTATGGTGAGCCAGTAATGCAAAATTTCAGTGGTTGTCCACGACCAACACAAACATTTATGAGTGGTCCTGGTTGCCTTGAGCCTCAAAAGGTTGAGAACTGCTACTACATTGAATGTGCCATTGTGATCCTTTTTATCAGTCCATAATTGTGTGGATAGCAGTATCCAAATTATGTTTCTGTTTTTGGGTATTCTGCAGGTCAACTACTTCGAGTTTGGTGCCGTGATTCCGACTGCTATTGAATCTCTGATTGGTGGCAGTGTCTTTATTGTGTTTGAAGTACTGCTGATCAAAAATAAGGATATTCTTGCATTGTAAGATTTTTCAGTCATTTTACATTATAAATATATGTTGGAGTGTGTTATCATTCAAGCTGCTGAGTGCTGCCCTCGGTATGATAAAATTACAGACCATGATTGTCTCGCGTATGACCGAGAAATGTTCTAGCGTTCAATGTGATGATAATGATGATGATGAAGAGCTTTCTTCCATAATTCCATTGGCTTTTAAACCAACCAGAGATGATATAAGAGGTCTTTTCATATTAACTTTCTCACAGACAACTTGCCCAAGAAGTTGAATTTGACCATACTGCTTTAAATTCAAGATGCAATTCTGTAATTTTCCAGTTGTGCAAGTGAGGAAGACATACAAATACGATTTATCATGTTGTATTGTTATACATTTATATAGTGCCTCTAGTAAGGTGTACCGTTCAGACGCACTCCTAGAGCGCAAGGCCCTGCAAATAGATATTAGTCTTGAGAGAGATAGGGAGGGAAATGGACTGCCTGACAGAATTTCATAGGGAGAAAGTGCATTCCAGAGAGAGACACCAATTGAAGCAAAAGAGCGAGATTGAGCCATGTAGTCGTTCTGGTGCAAGGAACCAAAATGTCAGATGAATAAAGAGTGAGCATGTTAGCAATGTATTTGGGAGCAAGACTTAGCTGAGCCATCAGGATTAGTGCCAGTATTTTGAATTGCATACGAGCTAACGGAGGTCTTGAAACATAAAAGTATAGATGCGAGAGTACTTTTAGAGGTAAGCTATCTAGATGCAGCAGTGTTGAGAACTAATTAAAGTGTAGGAAGATGAACTATGGGAAGATCAATGAGAGGGAATAATAGTAGTCTATTTGAGACCACATTAAAGCATGAACTAAAGTAGTGAAGATAGGAGAAGAGCCACAATGTTTTCATTTTCATCGAGCGCTACTGTGATACCATTTATCTCTGATTTTATATTACATTACATTACAAGTTTTTCTTTTCTTTTCAGATTGATTCGTGGGTGTGGCTTCGTGACATTGATTATAATTGCATTCCTGATCTCTCATCATCACGCTCCATTTATCCTCCTCCTCCTTGTTCTGTTTGAGGGATTGCTCCTAATGAACGCTGGTTTTAAGTAAGTGGTGTGCTTTTACCATTTTTCAGTGTGTTACATTCTGTGGCCTTCTGTAACACAAAATTATTGATTTCGTGTTACCTATCTTGCCACTGTGGCTGTTTAGCCTACCACTTCTAAAACTCATGTACAGAGCCCTTTCCTTTGGCCTCGACTGAGCTACGGCGCTATATAAATATTATTATTATTATTATTTGTAAGTACTAATGAGGCCTTGGTGATTCAAGCTGAGCTTAAATGTGATGTATTTCTAGAGTTAACAGAACAACCATGTTTCTGCTATCCTAGGCCAAAGTTTGCTGGATGATGACACTCTAGACTCCAGAGTACTTGGAAAATAATTGGGTATTTGCATCAGCTCAAAGTAGTCTTGTGTAGGCCTACCAGGTGATATTTTACCTGATTGCTTTCTTCCTGTAGATTGTAGTACCGAGTTAGATCTTTCCTCAAAGACTTTTAAGCAGTCAGTGAGAATGATTTTGTACTTGTTTTTGAGATTGTTGAATACAAAAGAATAACTAAATCGGACAAAGAATAGAAGAAGCAAGAAGTGCAGCAGTGCAGTGCTTAGAGTGAAAATAAACCGGCAATGTTCGGTGTTTATGAGGTTACATGTCAACCTGAATTAAATTTGGTATTCATTTACTGATTTTGTTAATGTCAGTTTCTCCGTCATGCACATGTTATGAGGCATAATTAAATTGTTTATGCCCTGCAGGGTTGTTGGCGCACGTTCTGTTCAACAATTGAACGTATCGTCTGTTCCACTTCAAGAAAACAGAGCAAGTGAGTCCAATGTTGGGATTATGTTGGACAAGTTTGGAACAGATAACATAATAATTTTATTTACAACATTTAAAAATAATGTATAAATCTTTTAATAAAACAATCTGCTATCTAAGTGAGTATCATTGGTCCATCTTACCTCGCAGCATGATTTAATAGTGCTCGCAGGTTAAATAAGGAATGAGGTGCTGAGGATTTGTCTTGATTTCCACCGGTTGGCTGAGGTATGCCTTGTAAGCCTCGCACATCTTGGCAGATTCTTCCAGAGTACTTTTTTGTCTATTTCTTTATACATTTACCGCAGACATAGCAAAATGTTTCTGCCAAATGCTTGCAGCCACTTGCTGCCATCTTATATAGGCAGCTAAACTAAGATTATCTGAGTGTAAGACCACTAATAATTTTATTTATATTGCGGAAAGTTCTATAAAGTTCTTGAATGTTGTAAAATATTTTCTAAAGTTACTCTAAGTTATAATGCCTTCACAGAACCCTTACAAGGGTACTAAACCATAGCTCTCAAATTATCAAATGCTATGGTGTGTAAAACATTTGAAATGGTATAGTCTTCCACAATCCACATTGCACTAGCACAGTTTCACTATTTGTTAATAATTAGTTTGTAATAGTTCTCATCTGTACATGGCCCAGCTCTCAGCATGTCTAAGAGTAGCTGGCTATAGGTCATCCAAAAGAACCAACCTTGCATGGCTTTTCTTTACCCGCAAAACCTTTGCAGCCTCGGCACTTAAAATAATTCTTTGGTTGGGTCAGTCACTCTGTTGACCAAGCAACGGTAAGTGTTCTGGGATAAAGTACCTTGAGAAATTGGCTAATGCTGCACTGTTGTGTGGTGTGGTGGTGTAGCGGTTAATGTCGCCGCCTTGCAGCCGCCGAGTAAGGACCTTGAGCAAGTCCTTCACCCACAATTGCTCTTGAGTGAGAGCTGGAATGAGTAGCTTACAAACCGAGTTTGCTTCAGACAAGACCCCCATCAGGAGGATTCATCCTTCATTCGCTAGATGGCTTTGAGAGATATAGAATGTACGGGCGTCATGCGTGGCTGCTATAGGTTAAATTTGACTCTTGTAATAACCTGTATCATTCATTCACACTATGTCTGTAATCTTAATGCATGTGACATTTTTGATTCTTAATGAATGATAAAGTAAAACAATATATGTAATTATGGTATTTATATTTTTCTGTAGGTACCTCTTCACTAAAAGTTTTTCAAATGAGAAACATTCATGCTTCGAGTGATCAGATGATCCACGGAGTAGCAAGTCTCAAGGACTGTTTATTCCTACTATTCAAAAATTACCTATCAATGTATCAGGTGGATCCCTTTACACGTTTGAAGCATCTATCTTTCCCTCCACTCGAAAATGGCGGAGATCTGGCTTTATGCTCAGTAAACAGGTGCATATACATTCTGGAGATTCATAAAGCCATTTGGAAATTAGAACTGTCAGAATGGAAGACATCAAACCCTGGCCAAGAACTCTTCATGACACAGTTGCTTGCGGATGTGAATTGTCAAACACTATCAGTCACAAAGGAAGGCAATTTACTGATAGTTAGAGATGCACCAGTGTCACAACTTCAGCTTTACAGTTCGAATGCTCTCCTTCTAAGCACAATTACACTTCCAGATTTCGTTATACAACCAGTTCATGCCGTGGAAACAAATAACGGAACATTCCTGGTTTGCTTTTATGGAAACCAAGGAGCTGACCCTGGAGTATGTGAAGTAACGGCCAATGGACGGTGTCTGAAGGCATACAAACCTCAAGTTCGGTGGCAGCAACTATATCACCCCAGCTACATTGCCTACATGCCCAGTGGACGAAGCTTTATCGCTGACGAATGGAACGGCCGAATCTTGCTCTTGGACACAGAGCTTCAGTTCGTTCAAGTTGTCTTATCTCGAGGAGATGACTTATTTCCAGGCACTCCCTGTCGACTAATCTTTTCTCCAGAGTCCAACCAATTACTTGCTATCCATGGAGGCAAAGTTTGTTTAAATGGTGGTGGAACAAGTTTGGGCATCATAGACATAGCATGATTCTCGGCCGATGGAAATGATGAGGTTGCCTTTGCATGAAGTTAAGATATCTTTGCTTTTGTTTTTAATTTAGCTGGCTGATATATTCATTACAGCTGTTGCCAAGTCAGTGAAAACAATGGGTGTTTGCCTTGCAAAGAGGTGTTGCTGTTGCTCTGAGAACAGAGTAAAAACTGCTAACCTAAGTTACTTTGATTCAGATGTATGTAAATAATTTTTACTTTGAAATTCTCATTTTAAATATGCTTGCAAGATTAGCAAGTCTTGTTGTCCTCGGTCTTGAAGTCTTGAATTCGAGTGCACTCGAGTTCGCTTTTAAAAAGTCTTGGTCTTGAGACAAAAGTCTTGGTCTTGAGGCCAAATGAAGTCCTTATTGCACAGAAGCAACAACATACAACAAAAGCAATCAAAGTAACAGAAAGCGCAGTTCACATCATCACAATTTTTATAACGTAGTCAATTAATCATGACAACAACAATAAACCAGTGAAAACAGATTAAATTAGACAACATAAGCTTTCAAGCACAGCAACTTTACAACTGGGATCAATTGAAGCTATTGCTTATAAATATTGATCCCTTTCTAGGTCATGTAGCACAAGTTCAATGTAATGTTTATCAAGTAGTTATTACTGACTTGTGCTACTCTTTCACGTGACATTTCAGTATTTTTCTATTGATTACGGTGGAGAAGAAATAGTTTTTAAAAGAAAATGTAGAGAGCAAGAATAATTAGGGAAATGGAATAGGAAGATTGTACACAAATCAGATCATGCAATCAAGTTTAACTACATACTACATCAGCGACACAAATCATATCAATCAGTTGAGTATAACTACACCCTACAGGGTGAGAAGAAAAATACCCCCCTACATTTTTTACCAATATTTTCGTAAAAAAAAGGAATATTTAAATAAAATTTTACAAGTTAAAAGGCAATTTATATTTACATTAACTTCCAAATATCAAAATATTTCAAACAGAACAAACGTTATTCAACTTTTAGTGACGTCATCCACTGTTTTTGGATGTTTTTGACGAATAACAGTTCAAAAACAGTTTTTTGCTAATATTTCCGCCACAAATAAATACTATGTTATAAAGTTTCCAAGGCTCAAAGGCAACTAATATTTACATATAGTGACCAAATTGTATTGAAATATTTCAAACGCAACAGAAGTTGCAGCACTTTTTTGGGGAACATTTGTTGCGCTACACGTTTTTAAATCGGCAGAGTTTAGTAGGTGGACTCACTTAAAGTACTGCAACTTTTGTTGTGCTCAAAATATTTTGATGAAATTTGGCCCCTGGATGTAGATATGAAATACCTGTAAGAATATAGAATTCCATTAAAATATATTTAATTTTAACGGAAGTATTAACAAAAAACTTAAACGTCATCAAAAATCAATGGGTGACGTCATAAAAAATTGAATAACTTCTGATTTGTCTAAGATATTTTAATGAACTGTGGCAGTCAGATGTAGGTGTGAGTTGCCTTTCAGCCTGTAAAATTTTATTTTAAAATGCCAACTTTTGACGGAGATATTGGCAAAGAAACTTAGGGGGTCATTCTATTAGCAAAAAACTGTTAATCGTTTTTGAACCATCAAAAAGCAGTGGGTGACGTCACTTAAAGTTGAATAACTTTTGTTCTATTTTAAATATTTTGGTCAAATTTGGCAGGTATACGTAAATATGAATTGCCTTTCAGACAATAAAATTTTATTTGAAGATTTTCCCTTTTGACAAAAATAGTGGCAAAAAACGTAGGGGGTCATTTTTTGGCTCACCCTGTACAGTGGTCCAAGTGCAACGATGGCCCTTT
>JAQFXW010001757.1:0-14220 GCA_034693945.1 Dendrobaena attemsi
TGAGGCCTGTCACCATGCAGCGAGGGAGGTTTCATTAATTATATTAATTATAAAAGTAATTAAATGTGCTGGTCTAGGTAGATAAGATTCATAGGGAGATAATATTGATGAATACCTGCTGTTGATTTTAATTAAATAACTATTTATAGAAACTGTTGCTTGACTATTATTGGCTATCTGTCTAGAATAATAGGTCATTACAAGAATAATTGATTAGCAAAAGACAACATTAAACAACCCATGTAACCAGTAGAATATATCCATCTACACACAATAGTTCTTCTTATTAGCAGAAATAAGATAGAACTGGTACACACACATCGACAAATTTCTCGACGCCTGTCGAGACCCATTCATGCATTAAGTATCCTCCGTTCTCACGGACTGCCTCCAGGGGCTTCTATCCCCCCAAGCAGCCGGGCTCAAAAACTCATGACTTTCCATTTTCCCCTTTCAATAATATTCTTCCATCCCATCTGACCAGTCTTTCCCCCCTATTTCTGAAAATGTGACATTATAAAATGTTCCCCCCTGTTTTCTACTGGGCGCACCTGCGCCCGCTTGGTATAGGGATAGAAGCCCCTGACTGCCTCCCATTGGCGTCCATGCAGTGACTTAAGGGCTACCACTGTTCCACGGCTCCTCTACGCGATCCCCTCCTCGTCCGATTCTGCTCCTGCAGTGTATCACCTCAGGATGGAGCGCCATCTCTCGAGGCTATACGATCCGACTGCTTGGTTTCCTACCTCAGGAGATGGTCCAAGCGTTGCTGCCTTTGCCGAGTCCGCTGACAAACAGTTACTGTTACGGGCTGTGGCTAGCAATGAGACACATAATAGGCCTACTTCGTTCCCTCCCTCTACCCGATCATGTCCACACACCATGAGACAAAGGATCAAAGATGACACTAATTTCATCTCTAAGGTTTTATTTATTAACTTCATTCTAATGATTTTCTGATTTCTCTCGTGTTTTCTGAACTTTTCATTTTTTTACTTATTTCTTTTAATTTTGTCATTGCACCAGAATGCGTTATGTCACTCTGTCTTATGCTTACAATAAACTAATATATATATATATATATATATATATATAGGCTACAGAGTGGGCAAAAACAGACCACCTACTTTTTTGCTATTATCTCGATCAAACGTAGGACTTTCTTAAATCCAATTTTACAGAGTGAAAGGCAATTCATATTTGCATATAACTGCCAACTGAAGTGTCACCTCTTCAAGCGGTCATAATTGTACCAATGATTCCTCTGAGACTCTGACTCTCCCCCTCCTAACCCTCGTCCTAAACGACACCCGCCTTAACAGCTGCTCTGCCCTCTGCCGTAACCTCCTGGAACTCGACCACCACTGACTTTTTTCATTGATTACTCCTTTCAAGTTCTTTGACTTTACGCAGCGCTTGTGAATTAGCTGGCGCCCAGCGTTTATAGCTTCACAGAGCGCTATAGAAGCGTCGATCGAGTTTACCATTACGGTGCACCCCTGTTTTTCGATGATCAAAACGTGTAACAGATTTTACTAATATTTGCGCCAAAGGTAGAATTTTAAAAATGAAATTGAACAGGTTTAAAGGTAATTCATATTCAGAACTTCTAAACGCAATTTGACAGACCGAAGGGTAATTCATATTTACGTAGGCCTATTACTACCAAATTTTACTCAACTATTTCAAAGAGAACAAAAGTTGTTGTTGGGTCTTTAAGTTCATGGTTAAGTGCGTTTGGTTCACATTATTGTTGTCTAAATGCTATATCATTTCCATGATTTCTGTACCATTTGTTCCGGTTACTTTCCTCTGTTCTAAGATGCCCATCCTATGGGCGTCTTATAGTACGGGGTTTCCAAGATGCCCAGTTTGGAGGCCTCTACTTTTTCAATTAAAAAAATTATTTAATTAAATTAGCTTCTGTAGTTACTCTGATTGCTTTATTAATGATAATCGACCTTTGAATTGATCAGAGAAAATAATTTTTCTAACAATTAACAAAGAAGAAAATCCCAATCTTCATAAACGTGGACGACCCTCCCCTATAATAATGTATATAATGTGTATATTCCCTAAAAAGTCACTAAAATTTTTTGTAGGAATTTGTAGGTTAGACGGTCGAAGATTTGTGCGGTGGTCCGCGACGCCGGGGAACACTTTTTAAGTGGTCCTTGACCTTGGGTCCAACCAAAGAGATTATAATTATAATAATACATTGACCTCGATGGGTTCAACAGGCTGAGAACCGCTAGTATAATAGGCCTACTCAACGAAGCTATGTAATAGGCCTATTGTATAGGCAACTGTAGGCGGGGGAAACTTAATGATAAGATGCATGGTTAACGATCGACCTATGAGGCTATAAGCTTAATAGGATTATAGGTCTACAAGTCTACAGCATCGGTAGTTCCATCATATTCATGACAGTCATTTCGGTATCGCAGTTGTAAATGTTAGGCGATAATGAGAGTCGCTGTAGGTCCTGATTATTTGAGACAATTCAAGCGCATTCAAGAAAGTCCAACATAGCCTACACTGTCGTCGTTAACTGAACCGCTGCTATAGATTGAACATCAGTGGATAGCTATGAACGTCAATAACAGATCTACTGCAGAAATGGATACACGCTGCAGGCTGCTTTGATTGCAACGGAATTGGACTCAATCGGATAAGCGAAAGAAAGGAGTCTATAGAACAGAAGTAATTTGATGATTGCAGCTGTATAGGATCTGCATTCTGCAAGCTCAGAAGAGGCAGAGTTGCTGCAGATCGAGCATATATATTAGGCGTATAACAGACTCTCTTCTGGACAGCATCAATTGCGAGAAAGGCTTCACGATCGATTCTATGCAGAGAACTAAATTAATGAGATGAGAATGAATGACAGTCGTCGACGTAGCGGCTGAAAGCTTTGAAAATACAATTCCATTACCTCGGAAGTTTGGTTTCGACTTAACGAAGGATTCTGCATTCTAGCCTATCGTAGGCTATAGACTACGCTGAAACAAGTAGGCCTAGGCTGTACAGAACGACTTTGGGAAAAGCGGAATCTTACCAGAAGGAAGCTCTGTGAGAGGACGAAAGAAGAAACAATTTCTGATCTAACTGACGAGAATGATGAGTCTGACCTTTTGTTACTAGCCATATATGTAGGCCAAATGGATGGCATCTGTCAAGACTGTCAAGAGGTCGGAACATAAGTAAAAGTAGACATGCAACGAAGTGTAGACTTGACGCAAGTAAGCCTAAATGCAGAACGCTTTGCTATTCAGGACGAAGGCGCTACAGCTTTCAATTAGGCTTTCTTAGACCTATACGTCGTTAACAAGTTAAGTGCTCAGCCAAGATGAAGCAAATAATTTATTGTCTATTACAAATTAGCGCATAGTCTTCCATGTTCTCACCAAAAGCAGATGAATCGTAGTATGGCAGTACCATCTGCTTGGTGCTACCATCTACTTGGTGATCGGAGATCGAGCAAGGCCTAAAATTTGTTCTTTTGTATTTAAAAACACACAAATCGATCAAACTTTTAAATTATGATAAATGTTTCTTCATTTCGTTGACTATATTATGTGGCAGCAGCAAATTAATAACAAACAAGATAATGAATTTTGTAAAAATTCAGGCTGATGATTATTATCGGTCGATCAATGGCAGTTACATGAAATTTTATATTTTTTACACTGTCTACAACTCTTGCACTGCAGATTATTCTACGTCCTTATGCTAGTTGAGGACTCTTCAATAGGCCCTAATTATAATTTTTTATAATTATGTGTCTCCTTTGATTGTCTTGCTTGGAGCCAATATATTGCTTCCTTTCCAGTGATAATCTTAGAAGCCTATATTAGATCATCTTTTCTCCAATGCTTTTCGTCCGCACCTTCTTGAACTTTCGTCATGTAATTATCTCAAATTCCTGTAGCCAAAATTCTTGCGAGACAGCGCAGTTTTTTTATTATCTTCGAGTCGTCTGTTCACAAAGTGTCTACTTTTTAACACCTCTACCTAACCGTGGTCTAACTTACCGTCCTCTCCCCTCCCTGCAGTCTATTACTTTCCTATCGCTTAATTACTTGTGCTCTGCGAGGAACATGTGCGTCGCTGACGTTGATTTGATTAATTTTAACCGTTCCGTAGTAGATCGCTTCAGTGTTCTGGTGTAGCACGGCGCTCCCTCGGCGCTCAGCTAAGCGTGACGATATTCCACTTCGCGTTAGTGCTCGTAAATATCCGACGACTGCGTCTAATGGTCGACGAACCGGAATGCGCCGATAACGACCATTCTCCCGCTCGGTCGCGGGACATCCGGGGGTCTCTCTCCATTGGCGCTAAATCCTATTACGGAACGAACGACGTACATGTACGTGTATTGGCAGGTGGTTGTGCGCCGGTTCAGATATTCACCGGTGAGATATTGGTGATCGACAGTGACCTCCGCTGCACTCCACATATAATATACTACTAAAATAGGTTTCGACGTAGAACACCGAGTTGCAGCAGTTGCTTGCTGCTGCTATGCTGCAGGCTGCGCAAATTGTCAATACAACATGCGATCCAGGCCGTTAATTTGATAGCATCTCTCTCTTGATGAAAACGGTGTGTGGGATTCACGCTTGAGCGACTTCCAGTCTCGACGAGCATGTAGCTTGTTCTTTAGAATATACCGTGGCCAGCTCGGGTAGTTCTTTAGCTAAGATGAATCACTCCTCTGCTTGTTTTAGTATTTTCTCAAGTTCGCTGAGATCGGTTCATATCCTTGGCCGTTGGTCAACTTGAGAAGTGCCTTTGTGTTGTTTGTAGGTCGAGCTTCCATATGGATGGAACGCTCAAGGTGTTGGAAAAGCTGGCTTTCGAAGAGCGGTTCGTCAATATCCAGGCAGGGAAATTGCTCCAGGACACAGTGCAGCGCATGCACGTCGGAAATGTTAATATCTTTGGAGATGAGGATGAGGACAGTTTGAACAAAGGAGGAAGAGTTAGTGGAGGAAGAGCAAGCGGAGGAGGAAAAATCGACGAAATCATCCACCTGGAACCCAGACGCATGATCCTTCACTCGGTCTATCCAGTCCTTGGAAAGGAGAATCAGCGTCGTTCTGGAAACGTCTGGTCCTCTCAGATGGTTCACATCAGCCGGAAACCCGGAACGAAGTCCAGCTGCAGAAGACTTAGTCTGTACTGGTAATGTTTCAACGATTACGTTTAGTTGATGATGCGAAAACTGACGGCTGATAAGTGCAACGAGCTTCATTCGAACCCACCGTTTCTGTGACTGATCGCAGTACACCATAAGTTCAGGCTTCATCTCACCCTGTCCGGTGGTATCACTGACCTTTGACCCACCGCCGTGACCCCTTCGCCGCCTGGTCCTCCTCCTGCATAGCCACCTCTTGAGTCCTCGGAGTGAAACGGCAGCCACGAAAAACAAAAAGAATGACAAACAAACTGCAGTCACTCGAACCCAGTTATAAACGATGGTCTCCTGTTCTGTAGAACTTACAGTAGAATTTAGAGCAGAGACATCCTTCAGTGTACATAAGTCCGAAGCATTTTTTTCATTCAGTCTTCTAATCTGTCTGTTACTTCCCGCTCCTATTTTGATGATGCTTGTAACCGGATCATCTTCAGATCCTTCAATGGTACACGTGATCTCGTTCCAATCCTGAACGAGATCAGTGAAATGTCTGAGTAGGTCGTGAAACCTCACGTCTGAGCAGTTGCACCGAAGAGGATTAGCGGCTAAGCTCAGTCGCCTCAGTCCAGTGAGGTTAAGCATTTCAGAGGGAACGGAGGTCAAGCGGTTGTTTCGAAGGTGGATCTCCTCGAGTGACGTCATCTGACGTAAGACATTCCCATCAACAGCCGTCAGATTGTTCGTCGACAGATCGAAGAACCTGACTCTGCTCAGCGTCTCTGAGCTCCGACTCAGAGTCCTCGGTAACTCGTCCAGTTGCAGGTGGGAACAGTTGACGCTGTAAGCGAAGCCATCGCGGTCTCGGCTGCAGGTGCACGGGTCGAAGCAGACGTCCCCATCACAGCTGGACATCGTCAGGTACGTCGCAACGGTCGTCGCCATCTCGCCATCTTCAGAGACCGTGGAACATGTCAGCTGCTTCCACGAGTCGAGGTTCGATTTCTTATTTCCGGCGGATGACCTGTTTGTTACGATGCTGTCGTAGATCTTCGCCATGGCTCGGTAGTCGTCGACGAGAGGGCAGTCGCACCGGATCTGGTTTTCGGAAAGATCAATCTCCACCTGCAACCAGTGGCTGAAGTGCTGGACGTCGGCAACGGCCAACCGGTCCTTGACGAAGCCGAGGGCATCGCCGAGAAACCGCGTCACGTTGTTGTCGCTGAGGTCGATGCTGACGTGGCAGTTCGTGTCGCCGAGGTGTTGAAAGGTCGACAGCAGCTTCCAGACTCCATCCGTCTGTAGTTGATTGGATCGGAGGGAGATGGAGACGGACAGATGGGCGCTGCAGAGCCGATAGAAGGCGAACTTGTAGAGGTAGACGAGACCGTTGTGGCTGAGGTCGATGTGGGTCACCGACGGCAGGTAGAGGAACGTCATGCTGATGATCTTGCGAAGACGGTTGTGGGAGAGACAGATAGAGACGAGACTCGGATTGGTGAAGGCGCCGACGTCCAGCCAGACCAGTTCGTTGTGGCTGAGATCGATGTGTTCCAGGTATGGCAGCCGCTCGACGAGGTAGCGCGGCAGTTGGTCGATTCGGTTGTGCGAGAGCAGGAGCCGGCGTACGGTGCAGAGGGCCCCACTCAGGGCCCCGTCTCTGATGAACGACAGGTTGTTGTGACTCAGATCGATCAGGTGTAAGTTCGGCCAGCCACGATTGCACAGTGCAGATGATATGTAGTACTCCTGGGCGTTGTCATCGTCGTCTGTTCCTCTCGTTGCTCGATGAGTCACCGTATTCGTTGTGAAGTATCGACGCGACAGAACGAAGGCATCCGATTCGATGTCAGCGATGCAATTATCGGACAACCGCAGTTCACGCAACTCTACTAAGTCAACAAATGAGAAATTGGACAGATACATTAGTCTGTTCCTCGATAGATCGATTATTTGTAGATTTCTGAATCTCGAGTCGCTTCTTCTCTTCTCTTGCTCTACTGGTTTCTCGGTCGACGCTCGAAAGTTCGAGGTCGTTGTTGGGATATCTACTGAACTTCTCAAAGGCGTCGTCAAATACCTCGAAATTTCACGCTTCACTGAATCGGAACTTTTGAGTTTGGACTCGCTTGATTGAACATCGTCTATTGTGTTGATCTCATCAGCGTCTACCATCAAAGAAACACTTTCTATGGCGTTGTTACTGAGATCGAGAATCTGCAGATTTGTTGGAAACTCGGTTCTTGCAGATAATAGAAAGCTTGCATTTCGCATTCGATTTGAGGAAACATTAAGCATCCTTAGAAGCGGAAGTTCCGATATGGAACGAGAATCAATCGATTCCAGACGATTTCTGGAAAGATCCAACGAGAAAAGGTTTTCCCTGAATACTCGAAATGCTCCGTTCAGAATGGCCGATAAATTACTTCGCCCGACCTGCAGTTCTTTGAGTCTGAACTCCCGAAACCTATTGAATGTATTTCCATCTATCTTGTCCAGCGGTCTATCATAGAGCGACAGACGTTTTAGACCGGTGAGACAAGCGAGTGTCTCTGGCGCTTCGTAGTTTCCTAGCAGCGTAAGACTAACAGTGCTATTGAACGAGCAGAGATTACGGGGTCCTGACCCGATGTAAACATGGCCCGGGCCGGCGTCGTCTGTGGCCGTAGGTTCAAAGGTCGTCTGCATTCGTCGGCCACTGTTTCCCTTTTCGGATTCAAAGGCAGCAGCGTCCATAGAACGCGTCTGTTGATCGATCGTAAGCTGAGGACCTAATTTGTCACCCAGCCTCTGCTCTCTTTTCGTCGCTCTCTTCCCCTCTTTGTCTCCAGCCGCCACAGCAGTCGTCGTTCGGATGCTATCTGCGTCCACATTCCTCCGCCGGACAACAACCTCCTTCTCCTCCCCCTTCTCCGCTTCTCCATTGTTCCTCCGCTGACCACTCCATACCGTTGTATCGCTACTTTCCTTTCCGTCCGATTGCTTCTCTAAATCGGGAAACGGTGTCCCGACGGACGGAGTGGGACCCGTCGGCGTCTCCTTCGTGACTGTTGCACCATCCTTCTCCTCGTCCTCGCCGGAGAAGAAGAAGAAGGAGACCAGTCTTGGGGTTTCTCCTCGTCGACCCAGCTGCAGAACTAGCTCCGAGATAATTGCCTCAGCGCCGCCAGCGTTGTCCCCGCAAACGGCCTGCGAACAGCCGTCGTCCGTCTCCGTCTGGGAGTCGGCTAAACAGAGGCATTCGTCACCGGGTCCACATCTCCAGTAGCCGACGACCGCGGCGGCGGCGCCCCCTTCACCGACCGCCTCCGATCGGTCGCCGCCGCTGCCCCCTTCAGAACCGACTAGGACCGTAAAACAGAGGAACGCAGCTGTGGTTGGAAACAACGACGAGGGCATGATCGCCTCGATCGGGGTCGTTATCGCACGAGATTTATTCGGGGAAGAAGTAGAAGAAGAAGGAGGAAGATGGAGCGAGAGGAGCGGTGGCTCTGGCTGTGGAGGGCCTGAAGGAAGAGGCGATCCTCCTCCGCCTCCGCTGCTGCTGCCGTTGGGCGTCGCTCCATAAGAAGAAGTATACCGGAATTTATGGACGAGTAGAATATAATCAACCTGTCCTTTGAATACGATAAATAATCGCTGCTACGTACGTCGTTCGTGAATTCGAGCGACGCGGAGGGAGGGTTCGCTGCTGTTCCGTCGTCTCTGCGAAGATGGCAATTACGAGCGACTTCGTTAGATTCCTCGTGATTGGTCGTCCGTCCCTCTGCCCGCCATAAATAATATCCCCCTTCCTTCCCCTCTCCCTCTTCTCTTGATCCCTCTCGATGGAAACGGGTCGTTCCGGTCGATTCGGACAATACGTCGATTCTATGATATCTGACGTTGCAGATCTATCACTTTTTGTCCTCCGTGCCGAACAGTCATAGCTCGCGTGTGAATAGCGCCGGAGAAACGCTGTGGAGAGAAAGCTGCGGCGACGGCTTTGGCGTCTGCTGCAGCAGCTTCTGCAGCTGCTGTCGTCGGTCTATGGGCGCCGCCGCTGCTGCTGCCGCTGCTGCTGCTGCTGCTTTTCAATTGACGCAGTCGTCGTCGTCTGTTTTGGCGGACGTTGTAATTGGCATATGCAGCGTCCCCGATAACATTCAGAACTGAGCGGCGAGTGGGGCTCGATCTACATGCAGGTCATGACAGCAGAGTTATGGCGAGAGGCGCTGCTGCCCCGCCACCGCCGCGCGGAGCTCGTCCTGAAATAATGAATAACAGCGTTCTGAAGGAAAGTTAGGCTTACTCTGACCCCCGAATGGAAAAAGGTCAGCCAGAGAAGTGGACGCACGAGTGGTGGTGACCGGGTCTGATAACAACGCTACATGCATATAGGAGAATGATATACGGGTGCTTACCCGATTGTGCGTCTATTTCCAATTGGAATTGGTGATGATGTGTGTTGGTGTGTGTGCGTGTGTGTGTGTGTGTGTGTTCGGAACTGACAAACACCCGAACGAAAACCAGAGACAGAAAACACCCAGATTAGACTTGTGAGACGTAGTATTGTATGTATGCAGACAGCAGAGGGATGTGTCGTCATGGCAGTTGAGATATTGTGACATCGAATTACTCGCGTAACGAGTCCGGCGCTATAGCCAATGATTGAAAGAAACAAAAGTGCAATGGATGCTACACAAAATAGTTCCGGTTAATGTTTGCCATCAGGCTCCAGAGAGCATAACGCGAATCTTCTCGTGAAAACGCACACATGCATGTAGTGCTCCATTTCATGGCCCGAACTGATTAAGACTTCCTGTGTTGCTAGGAAACGTAATTGAACATTGCCTCAAAAGTTACTTCGTTTGCTGTCTGTGTCTGTCTGCAAGTATGCTTATATGTATGTCGGATTGTTTGCCTGCGAAATATGTGTAGGCCCCTACAATCCTTACATTCGTCCATTTCATGAACTTATAAGAACTCCTTCAATGGAACTACCGTAATTAGGCCTATAATAATTGCTGAAATTAGATTATATCCTTTCTAAGACGGTTCGAAAGTTAGATAAGTGCTTTCCACTTGTGTTTGAAACTTATTAGGCCTACGACTTTTCCCATTCCTTTGAATTTCAGCAACCAACATAAACCTTAATTTTGAAAATCTTAGAAAATTTGATCGTAGACATTTATTATGAATTCCGAGAAGAATTGTACAGAAGCAGAACATAGCAAGGATTAAAGTGGGTTAAGAAGACTTGTAGTCTACGTCAGAACCACTGTATACGCCTAAGCAATTTATCTTGCTCAATAGCCTATAGCTCTTAAATGTTACTTTTAATAGCTGCAATAGTGTCCATTGGTCCTTACACTAACACCATCACCAAAACAGTTCCACAAGCCCGCATCTCTTGCACTGACGAATTTCTGGTTTCTTCGATAATAATTATGCCCGCGTGCTCGAGTTGTCTCGTTTAGTTCCATTTCAAAGAAACTCTCGCCACGAGTGCTAAATATATATTAACCTAGAGACCTAGAAATAATTGGCCATGATGTGTAAGTGCGGATGCAGTTTATACCCGTAGCGTATACTTAGCATTTATTTGAACAGAAGTCATGATGATCGATTGATGCTGAACTGTGTCCAAAGTCATCAGCATCATATTAATACAGTTGAAAGCAATCATAAATCAAAGTGACATAGATGCAATCGCCTGAAGGTAAAATCTCAACACCCAAGAGGACCCTGAAGAGCCCGAAGCGCCTCTGTTCGAGTTTATTGGCTGCCATAATAATGCATAACATAATATTATTATAAACAAAGTAAACTCAACTTACTATTAGTAAGCATGTATGTACAGGGTGAGCCCTCCCCCCAAAAAATGACCCCTAGGCTGTTTGCCAATACTTTCGTCAAAAGTGAAAATTGTCAACTAAAATTGTACAGTCTGAAAGGCAATTCAAATTTACGCATACCTGCCAAATTTCACCAAAATATTAAAAACAGAATAAAAGTTATTCAACTTTTAGTGACGTCACCCACTGATTTTTGATGGTTCAAAAACGTTTAGCAGTATTTTGCCAATATTTCAGCCAAAAATAAATATTATCTAATTAAATCTCTCAGGCCTATAGGCAACTAATAGTTACATATAGCGATTAAAGCGCTTCAACGTTGGTTGTGCCTGAGATATTTTGATAAAATTTGGCACCTAGATGCAAATATAAATTACCTATAAGAGTAGAGAATTTAATTAAAATACATTTAATTTTGGCGGAAATATTAGCAAAAAACTGTTAAATCTCATCAAAAATCTGTGGGTGATGTCACGAAATGTGTTATAACTTTTGTTGTGTTTGATATATTAGGGTGATATTTTGCAGTTACATGTGGGTATAATTTTCTTTCAGCGTTTAAAATTTTATTTAAAAATGTCCAGTTTTGGCGGAAATATTGGCAATAGAAGTTGGTGGTCATTTTATTAGCAAAAGACTGAAACGTTTTTAAACCATCAAAAATCAGTGGGTGACGTCACTAAAAGTTGAATAACTTTTGTTCTGTTTTCAATATTTCTGTAAAATTTGGCAGGTATACGTAAATAAAAATTGCCTATCAGACTGTAAAATTTCATTTGAAACTTTTCACTTTTGAAATGTATGTGTGTATGTAAGCGCTTTGGCGTGTGAACTCCGATACACTTGCGGGCTGTAGTCAGGGCCATCTCTGAGTAGCAGTCAACATGAAGTTGCGGTATAGAAATGTGTGAGTAATCAATAAATAAATATATGTACGTATGTACATGTCTAGATGTACATAATATGTATAATATATGGGCTTTTATATAGCGCCCTTTAAGTAACTGACAAAAGAGATCCGGATAACTAGGAATCGTCAAACAAAGTGTCTCTTGAGATGTGCAGAGAAATAATTTCTTGGATTGAAGAGGTTCGCTAATAGCATAAAAAAAAGTACAAACATAAATAAAGTTAGCTTGAAGTTGAAAGCACGTTTTAATAGAGAATACTAGAGATTAACATAATTGTAATAAATATTTCGCCGGAATAATTTCTTTATTCAAGCCATGCGCTTGCTTAATTTCTGTTTGAAAGCAGAAGTTATTTGCTCTGTACGCATAGCATTAGGGCCGATACATCGATCATAAGTGAAATATAATATGCTCCGGCGAAAATCAAAGATCGATCCAACTTCCATTTCATGAAAGAAGAAGGATAACTGCAGAGAGCTGTGTAACTATAAGGCCTAATGCAAAAAAGACAAAAAAATATGGTAGTTACGGCTGTTCCTAAAATAAAATTTAAACTATTAAGCTTACCAATAAAAAAAAAACTAACACAAGAGTTAAATATCTATAATTAGACGCAATACGTTTAAATGTGTTACAAGGATCGACCGAGTTACAGACATTCAGAGTCTATTCATTTATGCTGACCCACCCTGCTGTATAAAATAGATTATGGCAAAGAGTCTAATGGAGCGTTAGGCCTATATACATGTAATTTGCATTATTAGAGTATTTTTTTATTTATGAGTACAAACAGCATAAGAGAAGTTGAGAGAGTACAGGCCTATGAAGTTCAACGTACAATGGCAACAATAAAATTAGGCTGAGCAGCCTATAAATCGCAAAACTTTAAGTTTCGTAAAGCGCAAACGGTAGCCTACTTCAAAGCTAAGCGACCGGCGATATAAAGCCAAGCGCCTCTGAGTACAATCGCCTTGAGCCTTGAAGGGGCGCTGTAGACCAATAAATCATTGTAATGAATGAATGAATAAAATTATATTACCGCAGCTTATTCAAAGTATACCTGGCTGTTGGACGGAAGATAGTGACTTCCCATTCATACGTTATGTCTCTGTGGAAGCTTTAGTCTTTAAAACTGAGATTAAGGAGCATATACGGTCGCGATTGATTTATAGCCGTTTAGGGTACTCCGGTCATGCCGCCGTTCGGCGCTGAGAATAATTTGTCAGGATCAGAGTGTAGAGACTGCGCTGATTTAAAACTCTGCCCCGGATTAGAGAAAAATACACACGAACGAGCCAATTAGGGGATCAAAGTGTGTCTACGTCGTATACCGGCCGGGAGATGGGGGGGTACCCGGTCAGTATTTTCCAGAGGTCTATTTTTACTGCGAACCCAGGAATAATTATCTCGGGAAGGATAACTTATTGCATGAATTATCTGCGGTGACGGCGGAGGCAATTTTTTCCTCTGGTTCCGTTGATCGTGTTTAAAGTATGTGCTATGCATAGGCTACGTGTATTATCATGTAGGACGTACGGCTTCATTTCCCAGAGGGCGCTTCGTTTCCGGTTGTCAGTGAATTGTGTGACCTGCAAGGGAGAAAAGGTTCTAAATCTTGGTTTCTGTGCACTAACCATTGCCATGAGGTTGGCCGAGATGTTATTGAGACAAATGTTGCAAATGTTCTCATATTATACCGTTTTATATATGGCGACAATCAATCGTTTGATTTAAACTCAAAACATATAAAACTTCGAAAGTGGCTTCACTGATTCAATAGTGCTTTTAATTCTGACGCCTATCATGGTTTGAACCCGATATTATTAGGCCTATACAAGCTCAAACAACAGTGAAAATCAATTTATATAAAAAAAATGATCCCATATTTATTTAGAGCCTAAGTTTAACTTAGTCCTAGTTGGTTTCTTCATTAAATGGAATGTGTTTCTATATACACCGTGGTTCAAAAAAGTAAGCCAAATTGTATTTGATATGTCTCTAACACCTGACAACGAATCATCCTAAAATTTTCCAGATATTTAGAGAATTGAACCAATAATATTATCCCAAAATTTCAAATGATTCCAATGTTGCATAAATTTTATATGAGTCTTTAAACTTCATATACGGAAATTTAGGTTTACGAACAATTTAGACTCCTCGATTCGATAAAAGTGAGCCAAACTTTAACTACCATTTTTTTCAATTTTATGAAAAAAATATTAAAACTTGAACTATAATTATTCTAATAGTGTTTGCAAAAGAACAAAAATGCACATACTTGCTTTTTTATTTAATGATTTCCGTTTGCTTTCCTGCTCACAAAGAAGGCGAT
>JAQFXW010001758.1:0-14219 GCA_034693945.1 Dendrobaena attemsi
AGAACGAGATATCTCGACCCTCGCGTCCAGGCATACCTAATTTATGACGAGATATCTCGTTTCTAACAGTCAAAGTGTTAATAAGCAAATAGCATAATCACTCTGTTAGAGCAAATGTAACCATTGGTTATAATTGGTGTATAATTATGTAATCCATAAAATAAATAATTGCCATGTGCAAATACGGTTGAGAATATTTAGTTATCCTTTAAATATCGTTGCTGGAATGTTGCTGTTCAGTAGGCTAATTCATCAGAATGTAGTCGTTATCTATTAATTTATTATGCAATGTAACCATCTAATTGCAGAAGCTCAAGAAAACACTTAATATTTGTCCGAATAGACTAATGGCCTAACAAAACATTTATGGGTTGTCTGACTAGACTTGCGACCTAACAAAAAACTTAATAGGTTTTCCGACTAGACTAACGACGTAAAGGCAATGTCTGTTTAATTGTCTGTAAATGTATGCGAAAACAGGATTCTTTTATTGTTAGTAGGCTGAGAAGATGAACTTGTAACCAATGGTTACATTTGATCTGACAGATTAATCATGCTATTTGCTTATTAATTTTTATCAGAGTCTAACAGACAAATCGACCATGGCTGGCAGTGAGGAAGATGATGATATGGAAGATCTGAAGCGACCTGCAAAACCTTCAAAGAAGAAATTACTCAGGTAAAAACACATTAGATGATTTTAATTTTACAAGCCTGCATTTTAAGCTTTCATACACACACTATTACACAAACATCAACACTGGATCAAATTCCCTTGAAAAAACCATATTATCTCTAAGCTCTCATATCCAGATTCTACTCCTGCACCACCATACGCACCCACCAAAGAGTTTCGTTATTGCGGACTTGGATTTTATTGCGCCAGAGAATGAGCAAATCTCCATGACGTGGCTATCGTGTGGTGTTGAGAAATTTTAAGGATTTACATTACATTGCATTTCCAAAAGAGTCTGTATTTAGATTAAATTTCATTTTCCCAATTGACTTTTTATTTCTGACATTGGTGAAGTGGGCATTCAACATACGGGCATTCTTTGTGACCGGTGTTTAGGCAATAAATCTGTTTTGAAAGCAATGATCTGTCTTGGACTGGTTTAAGGCAAATAAGCTTTCACTTAACCTAAATAAGACACCTCCCATAGGAAGACCTCACCTTCTGTAATTGAACCTATTCAAATTGACCTCACTGACATTCCTCGAGTAACTAACGTAAAGATTCTTAGCGTATATTTAGATCAACACTTAATTTGGGTGGATCATATTATCACGTTCCCCGCGAAGGGAAACATCTTAGCCCAGCGACAGAATCTGACTGACCATTCGATGACCCCCAGGGTGACACCGACGGGTCTATTGTTCTCCGCAGAGCATAAGCCGCGTCATATTTAAACTCTGTATACGCTTCGCCCGGCGCTCGCCGCTGGTCTAATGGATCACAGCATGTGCTGAATCGACTCAAATGGTAATCGGACACGCATCACTGCTGTCAAAGACCATTGAGACGGCAAGATCCATTGTAGCATTATTTGCCTTGTTAAGCCTATCAATAGAGGACCTGAAGAACGAGATATCTCGACCCTCGCGTCCAGGCATACCTAATAAATGACGAGATATCTCGTTCTTAACAGTCAAAGTGTTAAGGAACTAGGGAAGAAAATGTCAAACCTCCAAATTACTTTTTGCCATGTATTTTTAATGTGACGCCCCAAAATTATTAAGAGAAATGTTTTTTTAGAAACTACAGTTTAGAAGAAATACGGAGCCTATAAAAGATGAGAAAAAAAGCTTTTGAGGGTGAAATTTGAAAAATGTGGCGAATGACTAAAAGAAGGTCATAACAATTTTTGTAGCTTAAATTAAAGAAAATTTGAAAAATTGACGAATGACTAAAAAAAGGTCATCATAAATTGTTGTCGGAAATCCCCCCAAAAAGATTCGATTTCTGGCTAAGCCTCTGACCAAGTGTAACCTAATATTGAGCTTCAATATTCTTCACTGAAAATAGAGTGCAGAGTTTCAATGCTGGAAGTTTTTTGTACCAGGTCAAGCGACGACGATGATTTGTCAAGCTCCGAAGACAGTGAATTCTCTGATATCAGAATTTCAGATAACTCAAATGTCGTCACAGGGAAACAAGAAGGAATATCACTCGATTCAGGTAAATCTGACTCTGGCTGTGGGAATTACTTTGTGAAAAAAATTGGGCAACACCTGTATTTAGATAAAGTTTCCGTGGCTTTTGCTGTTTGTGACAGAACACTAATCTGTGGGATGACTTTAACTGAAGAAGTTGCTATAATATTTCTTTTGAACTTATTAAACAGCTTTTGCTGTTAATTTGGCTAGCATTTTGTATAAATGTACGAGTTTAACGATTGTCAATAGTTAAAAATCTAATTTAGTTGAAACTTTAGCGCTTCTTATTTTTGCAGATATTGGCAACATCATGCGTCTTCAGAAGCAGCTTCAAAGTCTACAGCACCAGTTGGACAAGGAAAGAAGCAGCAAAGCAACTGTGGACAATAAGCGAAGCAGCTTAGAGAATGACAACAAGATGCTTAACCAGTAAGTCATACAGAACTATACACCGTGATGTTCATTTTTTAAAACCATTTTCTGTAGGAGCACAGTCTGAACTTGTTCTAAATCATTTTGGATTGTAAACTGGACCTTGTGTGAAATGGTATACTGCCGACAAAGTAAATATTTTTGGGTTTGTATGTAACGTTAAGTTCGTGGAGGATAAAATACCACAGAGTACATAATTTAGACTACAACGTTGTTGTTGTTGTTGGCAGTTTGTTTCTTGTTGTTCGATGATGAACACTTATGTGCTTCAGTAGGAATCAGGTTCTAAATTTCAAAATATGTTTCCAAGGCTTTCCTTCCCCCCAATCTCTTCTTATCCAATACTTTATGTACTTTTTGTACAATCCTATGGCTGTCGTTGATTTGAAACTCATGTACAGCGCCCTTTTCTTCGGCCTCGGCCGAGCTACGGCACTATAAAAATTGTCTTATTATTATTATTATTATTATTATTATTATTATTTATGATTATACGAAATTAACAGAAGCCTTCTTTACATTAAAGACATTAGGAGGAACTCTGATGTAACAGTTTATAACTAATGATTGCTCAGCCGATTGTAGTGTGTGTAAGAAAACAGTTCATCAAGGAAGTGTTTACAGTTTCAATCATTTGAATGTTTTTATGGCTTGAAAATGATCTTTATAAAGATCATTCTCATCTGTTCTTTTACTCCACCCCCAAAATCCCAAGTGCATTGTCTAAAGCCATTGGCAGATGGAGGGCGATTTCATTAATTAATCACTGTCTTTAAAGACAAATTTGCCGGCAGGTCAGAAGAATTCATACGGGATTAGCAATGCGGCTAAATTTATGCATATATGGGACTGTTTACCACGAAATCAGTCGGAACTCGTGTTTTAGTCTCTGCCTCGTTTGATCTATTTAGTGGGCAAATCCATTATTTGTCACTTTTGACATTTTTGCATTAATGATTATAAGAACGACTAATAAACATACTAGGTCAGTTAATTTTGTTACAAAATGAGGCTAAATATTTGTTACATGAAGATTTGTTGGAGCCTATGTTAATTTTAAATAATACATTTTGTATTTTGCATAAATATTCCCAGTCCTTTTGTGTGATTTCTTATCCCTGTACCCTAATAATATTGGTATCATCCGAAAGCTTAGAATATCCTCTAGCCGGCTGTTTGTGCACTGAGGTTGGGCTAGCTTTTAAATCTAGCCAATCACAGCTTGAGTGAAGGTCATCGCGGGCAGATGCCACGCGGCCGTCATGCAGCCCTCAAGCTTTCAAAGCGATTTTCTCAAAAGGCGACTGTGAACCTAGAGCAACTTTAAATTGATATAACTTTTCTTAGGAATAAGATACAAGAATACCAAAAACAGCATTGGAAATCTAATAGTTAACTTCATAAGAGTCCATAAGAAACTGAATTTTTTATTTTGAGAGATCCGACCGAATTTGTGGTGGGAGGTCACAAATAAGAAACAGAATTGCCTTATCTGTGCCTTCTGTTGTCTTAATTTTTGAAATTTTAATGTTTTTAGTTGCACGGCAATGCACATATTTTTAAAAGAAAATTTATGGCCTGATTGTGTTGTGTATCTTTTAGTCCAACCACGACATTGTCGTCAAATGAAGAAACTGTTTCTGATGCCACCCAGTCAAACTTAGAAGTCATTGATCTCTCTTTGCCCGACAATAAGGTCACAAAAGGCTCAGACAATAACCAGAATTGGTCAATCTCTGAAAAGCAACATGCAGATCCCAGCAGCATCATTTCCGAAGATACTTTACCAGACTTGCCAAGAATTGCATTCGATGAAAGTACTGTTAAGAATTCGCAGAACAAGCTTCCTGGTTAGCTAGCATTTCTTCTATGAAGTAAAACTATTAGGTACAGTAATACTTAATTTTTACATCCAGAATTTCGTCTGCTAGATTCTGTAATTACCGGTATACATTTTTTGCTTTCAGTTTTTTGACAGTGTGAGTGTACTATTATTGTCATTATTGTAACCTTTAATTTTCAATCAATCATTTTCAGTTCTTTGTCTATAATTTTCATAAATTTTAAGCATGTTGTGTTGTATATCTTCAGGTGTCTGTTAATTTCTAGATATGGCAATTAATTGTTATTGTTTTATTTTGTATTTTTACAGATATTCTGTTGTAGTTTGTTGCACCTAAAGTGACAACTGTTGCAAGTGACCTTCAGAGCATGAGCAGACGAATCAGCTGAGAGATTTGCTGGATGTTTCATAGTTATTATTTGTGGACTTTGAATGCAGCATTAATGAACTTTTGATATTTTAAATGGAATATGTGTGCACTGTCTGTTGCTTTGTATCGCTTTGAGTGTTCGGTGTTTGTTGAAATGGGTCTTATATTTTTATTCTGTGTTTGTTTTCTTGTGGATTGATGTCCACAGTGATTTACATTGCTTTTAGAAAGTTGCCTTGTGACAAATGGAGGAGTCCACATGAAAGTTGCATATCACACATCACCTTAATCTCGAACACATCTTCTTGTAATGGACTCAATAGAAAATAGCAGAAGCTGGCTACAAGTTGTAGATATTTGCGTCTTCAGTGACATGGTGACGAGATTTCTAAATCGAAATTTTTTCGACATTTATAAATGTGACACTGAGTTTCAACTTAAGAAACAAGCAATATGGCTGAGTTATGAGCAATGAGTTGATAAACGTAATGCTATGCGAAGTTCTTGTTCTGAGTTTGAAACTATCTTGATTCGATGCTAAAAGTGGTACTTATTTATATGTCGAACTGATTGTCTTTCTGTTGTAAAATATTTTGAATATTGCTAGTCTTTGACGTGAGGTTGTTTGTTCCTGTGATTTCGTGTGTGCACAATTCCAAAGTGATAAAACCGGAGCCTGTATTCCATTCATTTCCAAGGAAAATCTGTGGCTCAACCTAACGGAAATGCTCAGGTCTTTTTCTAACTTTCCACAGTTATGATTGGTTTTGTACTGCAGACACTTGATAAAAAGTTTAAAAGCTGTTTCGTAATTTTTGCTCTCCTTGGATTGCACTTGATATATATTTTACATATGATAGTAATATTTTGTACCCGGAGGTTGGCGATATTGTGGGTTGGTCTACTGGTAATCTAAAGTCATAGCATTCCTATATGGTGATATCTCCCAATACATCAATTCATTACACAAGTTCTTTTCTACACTTGCACATATCATTGTATATTCAAATGCATAGTATGTAATACTGTATAATGTATATGCATATGATTTATGTGTACATATTACATAAACTACTATTTATATGACTGGTGAGTTATAGTCGTAGTCCTTAACCCTTTAGCAGCCAAGAGGGATTAGTCTTCCCATGCATTTTGGTACATGGTCGTTGTTAAAGGGTTAGCTGCTGACGTTAGGTTCTGTACAGAAATTCATTTTCATTTGATTTGTGATTTACTTGGTCAGAGCTGAACATGTTGTGCTCTGCTCATTAGCATACTTTTGTATTTGAATTATCCTTTTCTTGCACAATTAGCTTCTGATCTAATCCTTTGTGTTTTCAGCTGCAGCAAGTTCAGAAACTCTTTGGTTATAAAGCCTTGACATTAAATAATACATCCAATTATCAACACATGTAGCGCTATGATGCTGCAGAAGAATGCTTTTGTCCTTCCAATTATCTTCGTGTTCTATGCTACCACCTAATTATTAACTAGTTGATCACAACACTGGCAGGTAAAAAAACAGATCTGGTAGAACTAATAAGACGGCTGAAGAGAGAAAGTGAGAAAGCAGGACTCTACTTCAATGTATGTATGTATGTATATAAACATTTTTTAAGTAACTCACAAAGGCGCTTCGGAACGACTACCTAGGAACAGTAAACAGAAATGTCTTAAGGCGTGCCTAGAATGTTGCTTGGAATGATGATGAAGCCAACAGTTTTATGTAAAGAAAGCAAAGATCATGACAGCAGCTGAGGACAGTTTCGAGATAGATGGATCGGAAATAGAGATGGTAACAAGATTTACGTTCTTGTGATCAGTAGTAGTAGAGAGAGGAAAAGTGCGATATGGAAATAAATCAAAGGGTGAGATCAGATGGATCGGAAAAGGAAATGATGTTGGCTTGCGAGAAGGTAGGAGAAAAAAAAAACGATGGTTGAGATACACGAAACCACTGGAATGTATTTGGCAGAACTAAGGGATGTGACATCAGAAAGATAGAATTGGAGAAACTTTCTTTGTGTAAATTAGCATTTTTTATGCTCCTGGTTTGGTTTTTCTTTTAGGTTGATAGACCTTTGGGTATTGTGCTATTCTGATATTGTTGTGTCTTTGAATAGGTAAAGATTAAATACCACTATTCGCAATTCTTCTGTATTTTTTACTTCACTTTCATTTTATAGTAACTTCATGCAATATTACCTTACATTTAATATACCTATTTAATTTTATGCATGTTTATGATAAATATTCATGCTTTTATATATATTTTATTACACAATATATATATATATATGTCATGGTTATATACATTTGCATAAAATTATATATTTATATATAATTATGTTCACTTATTATTCAGTATTAAGGAATATTGCCTTCTGTTTGGTTAATTTCGCCATTCAAAATAACAATATTCTTTTGTCGATTGTGTTATGCAAATGATTTTTACAGTCTGCTGAAACCTCTTACACTAGTCAGTCTTTCGGTCTCTTGCATTTGTTTGTTGCATATGTTTTTCCCTGTACTCTAAAACTACCATTCTGTTTCTAAATTGTTTTGGTCCATATGAGCAGATCAGAATTAGGGCTGTATTCAAGCGATGATCACATGTGACCTTCAGCTGACCAGCAACTTAATTTGCTGAAGGCACATATGACCAACAGGCCTTTGAGCATTTGTCAGTCAAACTGAAGCTTTTCGAATTTTTCGTACATGGAAAAAGTTGTTCTCCATTGAAATCCAGGGCCTGAACAGTAAAATGGCACTGCAGAAATGTTTAATGGATATACAGAGTTTATACAAACAGAAGTATTCTGTCACTTGTAGATATTTTTTAAAAACTCTCCTTCATGCAAATTTCGAAATTAGTAGATTCAATTAAACTCTCGACCTAGATTTCCTGTAATTTTGAGCTGAAATGTATTATGATGATTAGTAATCATAGGAAGTCATTTTTTTAATACACAATAAATGTAGTTGTGCACTATTATTGGAAGAACAGTGAACATTCCTTTTTTTAATTTAAAAATTATATTGCTAATACTTACATGTGATAGAAGCAGATAGAGATAATATAGTATATTATGCTAAATAAATAATTTTGGTACAAGTTTTGATAGCCAAATTGTGTCTCGACCTTAAATAAAATAAAATGCCAAATTTTGAGCTTTTAGTCTACACCTCCCTCCACTTGTGATGTGTGACTGGCTTTCAGTTTGTGGACTGTAGAGTCTGCCTTGCTTCAGTGCATGCAAAGGTTTGTTGCAGCCCTAATTGGTCTTAATTATTTCTCTTCAAGTTTGTCTTTTGCTTTCTTTGTGCAAGAACTTCTATTGCTGTTTTTGTGATTCCTGCCATACTTCTAGCCAGAGCATTTTGTTCCATGAAAATAAGTTGTACCGATGAAGTTCTTTGATATTTGCTTGACTGATAAACTGTAAAGTAGTTTTCTTAAATGCATTCCTATTTCTCTGCTTTGATCATTTTTTTATAACATTTTATTTGATTACCTATGTAACATCCACATCACATTTAAAATACATTTTTTGAAAATCGCGTCTGGCATGTTATTTCAGTGATTTTACAGAGTTGGAATAAATTTGCTGAATTAGTGTGACTTTCCGTTAACACTGGGCTACTTTAATTTCATGATCTTGTGCAGTTGATGTGAGGAAATGGTTGACCTAATTAGATTTTGTGGAACTTCTCACGTGCTTTGGCTCATATCTGGTGACAGAGTCTTTGGATGCTGAATTTGCCTCTACAAAGCAACTGTTTGATTTGTCATTCTCTGTAACAAATTATTAGATATTATGCATGTTTCTTTTTTATAGAACATTTGAGGGCTGTAAAAATTGCTGCAGTGTGAGTTAACACTTCACATCATCTCGAGATCATTGGCTGATCTCAATTTTGGCTAACACATCTTGTTTTCGTATAACCCACTATCATTTTTTTTAAAGTTTGAGACTGAATACAGTAAGTGGTTTTTGCATGATTTTTTCTCGTTTTATTTTAACTTCTGTGAATGTAATAACATTCTTTGTATGTGCAATTCTTCTGCAGTTCATTTGCTTTTCTGGCCTCTGGTATTACAGATGTTTGATTGATATTATGAATGACTGATTATCATTAAGATGCTATAAGAGATTGACAAAGTAGAAGTAAAATAATGATTTTAAGTTATTGCTACCACAAAATTTTAAGGACTATAAGATAGGCATTGAATGAAAGTTATTGAAGAAAACTGAAATTCATTCCGAGCTGTGTGATTGTGGATTGTGTTGAAGCATTTCAGGATTTAATCTCATTGAAAGCATATAGCGTAGAATTGGTTTTATCGTTTAATTTCGGAATATACGTTCCAATACACAGTTAGGAAAAGACAGTTATTAGCAAGTCTTATTGGCTAATTAAGTGAATGGTTTAGCTAATTCTCTAATTTTAGTGTTTGTGTTTACTCTTGTGTCATAAATAAAAAATTCTTCAGATGTGGCCAAGTGTGTCAGAGAATTTAATCGATTTCTCATGAGAATGTAGGGCAGGCCCTGTACGGCTTACACATTAATGAATTAATATAATAAATTCGGAAATGGACCAGTATCCTACAATTGGGTTTTGGGCGGTTAATAAAATCAGAAGTACTGGTTGCCGAATATAATTCATCAATTTTCACTGGAAACATGCAACAAATTTAATCCAGGCCATGTTTGTATCTGCTCTGTATGTATGCCAAAAGTTTATCTTCATCTTATGGTTAGATGGTCCATGTAAAACACTCTTTAAACAAATTTAGCGTGAAATGTAGTGTTCGAATACAAGCTACATATGCACAGACAGTGACAGATATATTGCTATTAGGTATACTAACTTCATGCTATTATCAAAGTTCTATGTTTCTCTATTGGTGTTCGCTAAAACGGATGTGATCTCACTCAAACGGATGTGATCTCACTCAAACATCAACTTAAACATTGTGGGCCTCCGAGTTTAATCAAGTAGTAGGACTTTGTGCTGTTAAGATCGAGGTCTGTTTTCGTTCAGCATTTACCTGTCGGACGGAACCAACCGCTGTGGCCATATTATGCTAAGTGACTACTGACTAGGCATATCTTTAGGCCTACATAGGAGCCTCTCCAGTTATGAAGTATGGACAGTTTGATTTCACGATTTATCATCATTACTATGTTAAAACCCACTTCGAAGGTGAATAATTTAACTTACTGGGATATGCAAGTATAGAAACAAGTCGGGACTTGTCTCTACTTAAGTATTTGAGATTGGCCTCATAACTACTTTAGTAGTTTTCATCATAAGTATTGTACCGTATCCAAGCATTATTTGTTATGATTATTACAAGACCACATGCATTAGTGTAGCAATGGTTTTGTTGATGTATCTAGGTGTGAGGTGATTATTTGTTTAGTCTATACTGTAGTCTTTCATTTTCCCAGCCGATTAAAAATTCCAACAAGTTCTTGATTTTTTTAAATAAGTCTTCCGCTTGATGTATCCAAGGCATAAAAAACAGATATGCTTTAGCAGGTATATGCATGATTGCGTGTAGCCTATCTGTTGAGAAAGCACAAAAACGAATAAAATACGCTGTTTAGCGAATCGCTTAAATGGACGGAATAGGCCTATATACAAGTATGTACACTGTCGTAAAAATAATTATAATTACGCGTTTAAAGAAATGACTAAGCGTCCTCAAAAGATCTGGAAATGTTACAGCAATTAACATCAGCATTACGTGTAGCCTAGCTATAAAATAACAGATAGGCCTATGATCGCTGAATCGTTCTTAACGACATTTACGAAACGTAGAGACAGTGGATTTATCTACAGGACCACAGTCGGAAAGCTTTCGAGTTGAATTGGTCTGTTCAAGAGCCATAATCATCTGCCTAGATTTGCCAGGAAAAGTCTGGCAAAAGCCTCTACTTAGTCTCTGATGTTAGCTCTTAAGCCCGTCGTCCATGGTGGAGCGCCACTAACTTCTAAGCGCAGCCTAGGTAGGCACTGCGGTCATACAACTCTCGCCCATTCAGCGTTTTGTGTTCTACTCAAAGCAGAAGACTTCGCTAAAGACATCAACTACCCGGTAACCTAAACCAACGCATTCCATAGATATAATAAGCCTGGATGGTGCAAGCAAGCCTGACTCTCGATTTAATGTGAAGTCATCCGCACGATCAATTACGTCACCCGGAGCAGAAAGCGCTCTTAGCCTTTGTTTATCGTGCGGTATAGGCCCTAGGAAGGGAAACTTTCGTAGTTAGACCCAAAAATGGATAGGCCTATGTGTGTACTATGTAGGCTTACATACATAGGCCTACTTATGAAAGACTACATAGACAGGCCTGCGTGAATAGGCCTACATGCATAATCCTACATGCATAGGCCTAATGCATTGACCTACATGCATAGGCATACATAGACAGGCCTATATATACATTAGCAAGCATAGGCGTAATTTGTGGGGGGTACAGGGGGTACATGTACCCCCCACTTTTTGAAGTGGGGGGTACTGTACCCCCCACTTTTTCAAGCAAAAGATAACAAAACGTCATTCCATATTGTTTAATTGTATTTTTTGGAGCTTTCTGATGTAGAATATGCCACAAAAGAAGCAATTTTATTATACCCAACTTTTTATGCAAAAGTAAATTTGGAGAATACATTGTACCCCCCACTTTTTAGACCAAAGTAATTTCGGAGAATAAATTTGTACCCCCCACTTTTCGGACCAAAGTTACGCCCCTGCGTACACCAGCTTCTGTTCGAAAATTCATTCAGAAACCTTTTCCACCATAAGGAATCTTAACTTTCCATCCGCAACAATTAGAACTTTATCTTCTCTTATAAACACATTGCTGTTTGCATCAAAACAAATTACATATTCCGTCGATGTCATCGATGACGACGTCGACAGCGACTGAGTAAGTAAAATTTAATGCATGTATTGGAAATTCCCCATTTCGCCCGATATTCAATATCTTTGCTTTCGCTGCGTCGATTTAAGCCATATTTGGAAGGCTTGTTGCAAAATGGTGTAGGATACTGCATATAAAATGTTATAGTTGTTGATTTAGTTTTCAAGGAGTTATTAACAAACATTTAGTGTTCTACTTTTCATCCGGACACAGTGCAGGCACAGTATATATAATTATATATACTGTGGTGTAGGTGCTCGAGCTATTACACGAATTGCCTTTAAACTTATGTAATCGATGGATATAATTTGAGGCCCTGAATAGCTTCTCTGCTTCTCAAGTTTACACTTATGTGCCTGATGCTTCATCTATTTCTTTTCTTCTACATTATATAACGCATTTTATGCATAAAAAGCAATTAACTGATACTACTATGGGTCCATAGCTCAGTGGAGAGAGCGCTGGTCGATAAGCTGAGAAGTCATATCAGCAACCTGGATTCAATCCCCACACAGGATAGTAATTTATTTAAGTTTCTGTTAGCTGCTAATAGTGCTTGTCTGTTGTGTTATTTGACTGGAGTCTGTTGAAAAAATAAGATTGCCCCTCCGACTCCTGGTTTGGCCCTACCAGGAGCATTTCAGCAATTAGGCCACTACTGTTAAGTTACCGAACCTGTGTGTCTTGCTATGCGGGCCATATTTCGTATACCATGTCTGTAATCATACTGCGGTCTGTCAATATGAGAATAATAAATGATTGCTAACTCATATGTAAACAAGTAGGCCTACATGTAAAATAGAAATGTATTGTATTGTATTTGTGTATTTCTAGTAGGAGTGACCGGAATCCGATAGGGATCCGGATTCAGGCCGGATTTGGTGGTATCCGGCACTATCCGGATTTGCCAAATATCTGTAGCAAATATTTACCAAATCCAAATATAAAAAATTAATATTATTGATAAAAACATACCTCCAGAAATCAATTACTCTCTTCTGCAAGAACTTCCATCTTAGCCTATATCTTGGCCCATTAGTCTAAATACTAAATGAAAAGTAAACCCCCTGTTCCTAATGTATTTATATAGAACCAATTCAGCATATTTGCTAAGCATTGGGCTATAGGGTCTCATGCATGGTGTTTGGCATAGTTATAAGTGTCATAATCAAGTAGTCTTTCTTTGATATGATCAACTTAAAAATAGGCATATAATGGTTTAATAGAACTAGCCTCCTCACTGATCCCACTGTATTTATATAGCACCAGCTTAGTATATTTGCTATGCATTGGGCTATAGGGTCTCATGCATGATGTTTGGCAGAGTTATAAGTGTCATAATCGAAGGTCCTTTTTTTATATGATTAACATAAAAGTAGGCATACAACGGTTTAGTATAACTAGGCCCCTTAGCCCTTACATTTATTGTAACCCAATTATTTAGTAAGTAATTAAGTCACAATAAGTAATACTTAAATACGGACCCCACGGTAGAGCGGTAGATTCGCATGAAGCTTAGGCATGTTGCAAGCGAGGATATATGGATCCGGATCCAGCAAATATTTATGCCAACTATCCGGATCCGGTATCCGGTGGAAAAATCATATCCGGTCACCCCATAATTTCTAGACCGCCTCTGACAGACCACTACTAATCAGAGGCGGTCCCGACTACAGCCCTCAAGTGTGACAGAGTTTTACACGCTGAAGCGCTAGAGCAATTAATTGTAAGTGAAAAACTTACTAAAGGTCCCTGCGTGACGGGTGGGATTCGAACCTGCAACCCTTTGGTTGCAAGACAGTGACCTTCACCACTATCAATCAATCAATCAATCAATCAAAATATATATAGCGCCCCTTCAAGGTTTCTACTCAGAGGCGCTCTACACTAATACGCCCACACTGTGTAATGTCATATTAATTAATGAGCATGTGTGCGTGTGTGAATTTGCGTGTGTGTTACAGTGTATGTCTGTGTGTGTCATCGACCATGTTGGTTGTCAATTGACCTTTCCATCATTTTAACGGTTTACTTAATTATTTCATCTTTACACAGAATCTGTGCAGCAATATAAAACATGTTGGATTTTACAGGTTCTAAGTTCGCACATCCGACTTCATTGTCATGTTTGTTAAGAACTTTACACATTTTAAAGGTGTTTGTTTGCCCTGCCACGTTGGCTGCTTCACTACATCGAAGATCTGTCACTATCTGACAGTATACAGTCAAGTGAACCATAAACCGTTCCTATACGACACTGTCAGCTGGTCGTTTACATCTGACTGGTGGACAGAAATGGTGAAATGAAATTAACTCCACAGCTGTTGCTGGTGTTGCTTTAAACTTTGACTGACAAGTGATGAATGCCTTCTTCAGCCTGAACTGCTATAGTGGTTCACTTTATTTATTTATTTTATTTATTCACACATTTCTATACCGCCCCTTCAAGTCTCCTACTACTCAGAGGCGGTCCCGA
>JAQFXW010001759.1:0-14216 GCA_034693945.1 Dendrobaena attemsi
TATGGGGCTTGAACCCGTGATCGCCGGATCTGACACTGCTCAGCTTATCGACCAACCGCTCTCTCCGCTAAGCTACGGACCCACAAGTCATTTTTAATATATATTTCAAAAGCAAGGCTTTTAGTCTCAACACCAAGACTAAGACTTTTGTCTCAAGACCAAGACTTTTAACAAAGAACTCTAGTCCAAGACCTCAAGACCGAGGACACAAGGCTGATAATGTGACATATTGTATTCAGTGACAAATTGATAGATTTACCTAATATTTGCGAGAGGATTTTTGGGTGATTCGGATAGCCGTGATAGTCAAATCATTTGACAGATTTTACCAGTGGTTAGCAGTAGCCTATTACTGGAGCCTGATTTTGTTAAACAGAGGAGGCATCCATTATGGCCACATTAATGTTCAGGGTTAAATTGTATTTTAGCGTTTTAAACTCCCATATTAAAAAATAGCATTTTAAACTATAGAGATTTGTATTATTGAATATTTCATCACTCATCCCTGTTAAAGCCCACTACTACACAGAGGCGTTCCCGACTACAGCCGCAGGTGTGTCGGAGTTAACACGCCGAAGCGCAACGAGCAATTGTGAGTGAAAGACTTGCGCAAGGTCCCTACGCAGCGGCTTGGGTGGCAATCGAACCCGCGACCTTTCGGACGTGAGGCGGCGACTCTAACACTTGCGCCACGACGCCTTACTAAAGTACAATAGCTGGTGATATATGGGAGATCAAAACGCTCAAATACGATTTTACCATGTCCAGTATGGTCGCTGAACGAGCACGGCTTCATTGATGTCTCATACAGGCTACAGCCACGTCAAGGTGAAGTGGTAATTAGTTGAACCTCACTTACTAAGGCTTACTACACACAATAATGACTTTCACATACAAGTATATACGCCAATTATGGCACAGCCGATTGAGATTCTGACATCAGCAAGTATCCAACAACTTGTACATTTACTTATGGTTTAACCTACCAGTTAGATCCAACGTCTTTTTCCATCGGCATTTTTGTTTTCCAAAGGAATGTTGAATAGTCGGTGGCTTCGCATATGCAATGCGCAATATGATAATGAACTTTGTTCAACGTGCAGAACTGCTCTCTCCACAGGCTTAGTCGGTATTCACCGTTGCTGCAATCTATTACAGAACAGTGAGCTGGCATTTCAAATTAAAACAATTTCTATTAATTGATTTGAACTGTTTAGGAGTGTTACACTTATGGCATGCACGCTGCCCGCTTAGTTCTGGGGTGGCTGACCTTTTAGCATAATTATTGACCCGACCCACTGCGCATGCGCGCCGAGATGTCGAGACGGCTTATTAAGTGATGATTTGAATATAGATATTAAATTATTTATTTATTTATTTATTCACACATTTCTATACCGCCCCTAAAGTCTCCTACTACTCAGAGGAGGTACTGACTACAGCCCGGAGGTGTGTCTGAGTTTACACGCCGAAGCGCCACGAGCAATTGTGAGTGAAAGACTTGCTCGAGGTCCTTACGCGGCAGGTGGGATTCGAACCTGCAACCCGCCGGTTGCAAGGCGGCTACCTTCAACACTACACTACCTATCTCTCGGCAAGTCCTTCTCCTGATTCAGTCTCCCCTATCTGTCACCCCTAAGGCTTTCCATTCTAAACTGAAGCTTTTTGCCGAGCTGGAGTCGGGGGGCGTTTCTGATTAAGATTATATTAGTTGAAGAAATGTCATTACAAATGCTCGAAATAGTTGATGTATATCTGCCATTATCATGAGCGTTACCTTGTGGCACACGAAATTGGCAACTTTCTTTAGAAACTATTTTTTGGGCACGCCAGGTAAAATAAAGTTCGCCATCTCTGTAAGTAGAACGTTCATGAACATACCCTCGGGTTATTAGTTGCACCAAAATGCAAAAGCTTCCGGACTGTTGCTAACGCTATAGACTTGTAGTTATTGCCATCAATTTTTAGACTTGTAGTTATTGCCATCAATTTTTAAAAGCATCGGCTATGTAATTATAAAGAACAGAAGGTTACAATTACTTCATTGAAACTGTGTTTCATTGCAATCTCCCATTCCTCGCTGCCTATTTATGGCAGATGTTCGAGTGATCGCCGGTCAACCATAAACATTCTGACAACGTTTAATTATTGTTATCATTATTATTCAGATGAAGAGCAATGTCAATAATAACCCTTCAGGTCGGTCAGTGTGGAAATCAAATTGGTGGCCAGCTGTTTCAGTTACTCGCCGACGACCTCGACCTTTCGCTGCCCGCTTGGTGCCCGGCTGACCTGACTGCTAGCTATGCAGAGGCAAGCCGTGACCGATTTTTTAACACTGTGGAGACGTCCAAGTTGGGGCAGCGGCTGAATGCGCGAGCCGTGATGGTGGACATGGAGCCAAAAGTAATTGCACAGACAATGGAGGATGCCCATCGGTCGGGTCGATGGTCCTACCCATCTGGACAGCAGGTTTGTCAGAAGCGAGGTTCTGGCAACAACTGGGCGCATGGGTTCTGCCGACACGGTCCGCAGGTGGAAGAACGCGTGCTGGAGGCCGTACAGCGGGAGGCAGAGAAGTGTGATATGCTCGGTGGTTTTCTGGCGCTGATGAGCCTTGCTGGAGGAACTGGCTCTGGTGTTGGTGCTTTCATTGCAAGGTGTTTACGAGATAATTATCCACATTCATTCCTCATTAACCAGGTAAAGGTTTACTTTTGAGTGAACATTTTGGTATCTTATGACACTGTAACGATTAGTGTGCATAGAAGTGCATGGAAAAATGTAATCTCTTTCGTCAGTTGAGCTTTAAACTGTTAGTGTTTATCACTTTTCTACATTTTATTCTAGTTTTATAGGTTCTGTAGTGCCAATTTCTCAGCAGGTTTTGTGCAAAATTGAACATTTCTACACATGGTTTTTTTAAAGTGAAAATGTATATATGACGTGTTCTTTGAAATAGCAGTGCTTTAAAAATTATCAGGTCACAGATTCAGTTGTGCATAGTGATTTGAACATTGTTTCTTACTGTATTATTCATCGTTGCAGTACATGTACTATTGAATAATAATTATAATAAACATTTTAATAATAGTAAAGTGCATGAATAAATAGTAGTAAAAACATAATAAAATGACTGCTAATGATAGAAATAATTGTAATCGAATGTTTGTACAGCATCCCTCAAAGAACAAATTGGAGGTGTGCTTTGCGCTAGCATGTATGCTGTTAATTAGTGTTTAAGTGTTTGGAAATTTGTGCAGGTTGTGTGGCCATACGAGAAGGGAGAAGTGGCCGTCCAGAGTTACAACTCTATTCTATCGCTGGCACATCTTTATCAGTCGGCCGACGCCATCATCACGATGGAGAATGATGCACTGCACAGAGCCTGCCATCAGTTGCTTGCTGTGCCTAAAGTGTCCTTCAGAGACATTAACTCTGTCATTTCCAACTACCTGGCCAACATCTTTGTACCAGCTTTTGATGCATCTTCGACTTCTGCCTCCGCATCTCTCATCCACAGTCATGTGGGTAAGGGATGCTACGTTAAACGTGTTTTAGCATTTGGGCATCGTGTACGAGTGAGCACTCATTTTGACAATGCGTGTGTTGAGCCTGACTTAGACAGTTGCTTCATGAAAAAGTTGACTAATGTTCTTTGTGCATTATTGCACTATTTATATCGATATGAATATTGATATGGTGCCAATGTGGAGAATCTGGTGATTGCTCTGTTGGACCTCGAAAACAAATGTAAAGGATTAAAATCCTGGATAGAGGGGAATGATGTTTTGAGACATTCTGCATGACTTTTTCCATACTAAATTTGAGATGTGGGAAAGGACTAGATATCTGTCTGACTGTCTGTGTCTATGAAAAAACCATTGCTAACACTTCAAAGCAATGACAGCTTCCTTATATGTTTACGTCAACTTCCCATACTTGTATAATATGACCATGGCAAAAAATGTCCAACCACGGGCCTACGGCCCATTGGGAGGCGCTCATCTCCTTCTCCTTGGTCCTGAGCTGGCAATGGACGAATTCGAAGGTCCTGGACACGGGGTCGGTGTGTCGCAGGACTTGCCGTTTCCTTTTCAGCTCATGCCGATACCAAATTATGACCAGGGACCAATTATAAATCCAATTGCAGCTTTAGAATCAGAGCTTGAATACTTAATCATAACTCGAAACTTCTATAGTGCCCACAAAACCGAGTTGCGGGAACCAGCTTATTCACAGGTTCTTAGTCAAATCAGAATTGTAAGGCATAGGGTCAAGATCCAGGAAGACAGACAGATGGCTAAAGCGGGTGATGCTTACAGTTTATACGATTGAGGGAGGTGAGGAGAAGAGGTGAATCTGGATAGGATTGGTGAAAGAGTAGTGTTTTCAGTTGTGAATGGAAGACCTGTGGGGAAACAGCAAGAGATGAGGTTTTTGTGAGTGCGTAACATGGGTCAGATATTTGTAGTAATGTTGGGGGGAAACTTATTCCAAATAGGGGAAAGAGCTATGGCTATGGAGCGGTTTGCAAATTTTAGAGATGATGTGACTGGAGGGTCAAGAAGTGTTAGGGCAGAAGAGGAGCGGGTTGAACCGAGTGGCTTTATTGTGAACTTAGTGTGCATTAGTGCAAAAGTGCATTTACTAAAGCAATTTTTGCAACTGTAAAATCAGTTTGGTGCAGTTGAGAATATTTAAAAACATTCATTGTCATCTGATTGAAATAATTTATCATGGTTTTTTAATTAATGAGAGAAGGAGTTGTGCAGTTCTGGTAATTTTTATAAAGTGATTTTATAAGCGCTCAGCCTTGAATATAATGATGAATTTAACGCGATCCTCAAGACATTGTTAGAAAGGAGATTGCATTTAGTTATTTGTACATTAGGAGATTTACTGCAAAGTGTTGCATCACATCCGGAATACAAGATGCTGACCGTCCGCACGATTCCACATGTCTCCAAGAGTTCGGCAGCGTTTAGTAGTTTCCAGTGGCCTGGTCTACTCAAACACCTCCGCCAGATGCTGGTTGCAAATGCAGCAATAGAAGAGGGTAAGATAATAATTATAATTATGCCAATTTACAGGGTGAACCAAAAAAGTAACCGTCCTAGGTTTCTTCCTAATAATCAAAAGTAGGCATATTTAAATAGAATTTCACAGGCTGAAAGGCAGTTCATATTAACATGAAATTGCCAAATTTTATAAAAATATTTAAAACAAAACAAAAGTTATTCAACTTTTAGTGACGTCACCCACTGTTTTTTAATGGTTCAAAAACGTTTAACAGTATTTTGCTAATATTTCGAGAAAAATGAAACATATTTTAGTGCAATTCTACAGGCTTAAAGGCAATTCATATTTACATAGAACGACCAAATTTTATTGAAATATTTAAAATGCAACAAAAGTTACAGTACTTTTTTTGTAATTTGTTGCAATAATTTTTGTAAATCATCAGAATGCAGTAGGTGGACTAACTAAAAGTGCTGTAACTGTTATGGCGCATAAAATATTTTGATAAAATTCGGCTGTTACTGAGTGTTACATGTAAATATGAATTACCTCTAAGTCTGTGAAATTTCATTAAAATATGTTAAAGTCTGGCGGATATAGTATCAAAAAACTGTTAAACGTTATTTGAAATATCAAACAAACAGTGGGTGACATCACTGAAAGTTGAATAAGTTTTGTTCTATTTGAAATATTTTGGTAAACGTAAATATGAATTGCCTTTAAGCCTGTAAAATTTTATTTTAAAATTCCTACCTATGACCGAAACATTAGCAAACACGCAGGGGGATGATTTTTTTAAATCACCCTGCAAGGTGGTTTTTGAGCCATCAAAAAACAGTGGGTGACGTCATTAAAAGTTGAATAACTTTTGTTGTGTTTGAAATATTGTTGTGAAGTTTGGCAGATACATTTGTATATGAACTGCCTTACAGCCCTTTACATTTTAGTTAAATATTCCTACTTTTGACCGAAATATTAGCGAAAAATGTAAAAAAAATGTAAATGGTTGCGGTGTTGTAATAATGATGAAAGCCAGGTCCTGCTGGGACTATCATTATTAAAGGCTACACTTTTAGGGACCCCAGAGGTTTATACAATGAAGGGATCATATCAGTGATCATTATTGCTATCAGTCCCCTTCATTGTTCATATAGCAGCATAACCATCAGAATAATCACTTAAATGTTCATCTAAATATAGGTTGCTCTAATCATTAAAGTGTAACTTCGAACTGTTCAAGGTTGTTTTGTCAACAAAACAAAAAAACTATTGCCTGTGCAAGTCCAGAATGTAAAATCAGAGCCACACACATAATCTAGGATTCTATGACTAAATTTGCATCCGTGTCATATTCGTTTAGTAATTCTAGTCCCAGGTTGTAGCTTCAATATCGAATTGAAAACGGTTAACAGTAACTTGAGTCGTTTTATAGATATGGCCAAAAAATAATGTTGTGTTTCCGGTAACCCAACAGTCACCATTTTGGGGGCGACTCACATAATCTTGTAAAAATAATTTGTTTAAATTCTCCAAAATGTTTCTTGCAAATTGTGTGTCATAGAAGTGGACCTCTATCACTATCCAAACAGTAAAAAATCAAAATGAACTTAAAAATGTGAAAAATGGCAAGCTTCATATAAAAAAAGGTGACTAATTCAATTCAATATTCTTTTATAATTTTATTGCAACTAGCAACACAACAGAACTTTACAGAATACAGCTACCCATGGGCAAAAAAACTAGACAGTTGCGGTCGCAACAGGATAGCCCAGAAGGGATCGATGAAGATAGCATGCCAATGACAAATAGAAAGCGCATTTGTTTGTCAGATAAGCTCCTGCACCCTCGGAGATGAATACCCATGGGAGAACAACGCAGTTAACTAAGTCCTGAAGTCAATATATTCAAGCTACTTCAGTCACTATCTGAGATTAAGGAATATGTTTCATAGTGCTTTCAGGTGACTAATATAGCCCTGGGTCATTTAAGTTTTAGTCTAACATTACAGCTATTTATCATATTGCATATTTCTGTGCCTTTTTGTTTTCTCTAGGCATCAACTGGCAGACAAAATGTGGTGTCGATGAATCAATTCGCTCGTTATCCAATCTCCTCATTGTTCGTGGAAAGGACGCATCACAGGTAGACGTATCGGCCTTCCTTGACCGACGCCTGTACAGCCGCTGGCTCCCTGCTGACAATGCCTTCACATGCTGGTCCCACGCTCGACCATTCATCCATTACGAAAAGTCGGCTGCATTGCTTAGCAACAGCCAGTCCATCGTCCCGTCTCTCGATCGAGTCGTAGAGCGAGGATGGAAGATGTTTGCATCGCGAGCCTACGTTCACCAGTATAAGAGACACGGCCTCGAAGAAGACGACTTTGTAGACTGCTTTGCCGGACTGGAGCAGGTCTTGGCTAGCTACACACAGTTGTGACACTCTTCATATGCCGGTCTTCGATGGTTTCCTTATTTGTTAAACGTCTCAACTGTTGCTATCTGATTATCTGTCGATAGTAAACACTATTGTGGGGCGTGGTAGTGTAGTGGTGAAGGTCGCCGCTTCACAACGAAGCGTTGGAGGTTCGAATCCCACCCGGATTGAAAACAGTAGCTACACACAGTTGTGACACTCTTCATAGGCCGGCCTTCGATGGTTTCCTTATTTGTTAAACATCTCAACTGTTGCTAAAGGAATGTCTGCCGATAGTAGACACTATTGTGGGGCGTGGTAGTGGTGAAGGTCGCCGCTTCACAATCGAAGGGTTGGAGGTTCGAATCCCACCCGCCGCGTAGTGACCTTTAGCACTTCCTTCACTCACAATTGCTCAATCGCTTCGGCGTGTAAAACTCCAACACACCTGCAGGCTGTAGTCGGGACCGCCTCGGAGTAGTGGTCTGTAAGAGGCAGTATGGAAATGCACAAATACAATATTCTGGCGTCGGTATCTAGTGCAGCACGGCGGTGTATGTGGTCGTCACAATGCCTATTATTAAACACTTGTTTTGAGTTTGCCGAGATGAGGAGCTTCCTCAATCGTGGATAAGTTGCTCTGGTAAAATTATCTTGTGCTTTGGATTTTGATTTACTGACCTGGAGAATACAAGCGAAATATTAAATTGTAACAGCGTAAATGCAACAGGTTACATTACTATCTGAATGTACTGTACTATTTGTCTGTGTAATTGTTCTGAAACCCCTGCATTATGGTTACTTAATCATGTATCAGGTTCAACATTTGTGAATAGCAGATAATTATAAGTTTCTGTTCAAGTCAGTTGTTTGGCACGAGACAGTGAAGTTCGATATGAATGTGATATTCTATAAAAAGCAAAGAGTTTGAGCTTGATTCGACAGGAAACCAGTATAGCAGTGACTGAAGTATTTGGTTATTTGTTGGCACAGTTGGTTTTGAATATCATTTGTCGGTCTAGTTATAATGTAGCTTATGTACAATATGTATGAGAATGTGTCTGCAGGTAAATATGCAGATGGGAGGGGTATGGTATAGGAAAAATAAGTAAAACAAAATAAACGATTTAACAGTTCATTCTTTTCTCAACTAGTATCTTGGAGGTCTTATAATTAATGACAATACATCATACAATCATGCTGAATTACAAGCATAACAGCACTAACAAACCATAGCCATTCAGTAAGAGTTCTAGAGACAAACAGCACCCAAGCTGTAGGTAGAACTCTTAAACTGTACAGTGTACAGCAACGTACGAGTGTAAGAGCCCCGCACAAGTACAAAAGGGTGGTGGTAGAAATCCATAGGGCTAGCAGAACAAAGAACTTCTCTGGTACAATACAGACCCTGTGTAATGTATGCATAATTTATAAAGCACCTCTTCGAGGTATCTGCTGCTTTGAGGTGCAGAACAAACGTCAGCAAACCGTTCAAACTGAATAGCACAGCTATGCCAACATACAAACATAAAGCTTTAAATGAACATCCGTCTCTCAACTTAATAACTCAACCTTTTACCTGCATGACGCAAGCCAAACTTCGTACGACACGCTGCGTACACATAATAAACTTGGCAGTCCAAATTCATTAAACAGTTAGCAATAACGAAAACAATACTGACTTCCAAGCCCAGAAGAAGCAAAATCGAGCAGCAGTTCGGAAATGCCTGCACGAACTACAAGTTCAAGCATTTAGTTTCAAAATCCAGTTTAAAGTTAAGTTGCATGAACTTAATACTTAAAAGAACTAGATGCAAATACAGCTGGGCTGGTTGGCCAATTAAATGACTAAGAGCAAAGTAAAGCTACAAATATTCAAGGTCCGGCTTCTAGAAAAGTTCTTACAACAGAACTGAAATTTATGTACAGCCAAAAGTACCAAGCAGCAACGAAATACAGTTAAACCTGGGTAAAATCCCATTGCTTTTTATTACTGCTAATATTACACAAAGTTTTTACTGGCACACGAGTTTTGATCACCAGAAAGTTATATCGTTATTGTCATCAGAGGTATATTATCACCAACGTCATATTAATTATCTTTTATATATAAGGCACGGCAATGAGATCATGCTCAAAGAGGAATTTTACACAGCTACACAAAACATATCACAGAATTTAAAGCGTCTGTAATCAACTGATAAAGTGACGTTCGACCTTTAACCAAGGTCGTCATGAGATGAGTAACATCTCTCATGTCACACTATCCAGGTTCAACTGTACCATCACAACTCAGCTCACAACAGTCTCTTCAATATCAATGCCCTGTCTAACGTTATGCACAGCAGTAATGATCTAGCATATACATGTAGATGTGTAAATTTATATACATTATTTACATTATGTATCAGCAATGCACATTTATACATGCCTGTATGTGGTTTACACATACAAATAATGTCAAATATATATCATACTTTAACATATATATATATAACAATAATATATATAATATTTGTATAATTGTATATTTTTTTATATATACAATTATACATAATAATGTATATAATAAAATTATATTCTCAAAGTCATTCCTGCAAGCACAATTATCCACACTACTGTGACTGACTAAGCAAATGGATAGTTCTATGCATTTAATATTATGTGAGTGTATGTGTGTGTGCAGATACGTCGGACGTAAGTGATCATTTATAAAAACACATACACAAATAAAAAATTTAATACTCGTACATGCAGAAATGAAACATGTAGTACTTATTAACGGTTAAAGTGTAGAAAAGCCTGGTGCAAATGAGTAAATATGAGCAACGATTGCTTTGGAAACTGGATGAATGTGAGCTGCACATGCAAGGCCAACGAGAAATACGAAAGTGGAACAATCAACTCACAAGTTCACAACCCGGAAAAGAACACCAACGGAAAACTAACGACAACTAGCTCTAGATAGGTTACACTCTGGACCACTGGACCATATCACACCGATACCTTTGTGGTCTCAATTGTCCAGGGCCAGATCAACCATAGCATGGGGCTGCCCGCTTCCATGGGCCCCGACAGATAGAATAATAAAAATTCATTATATAAAATAATTTTTATTCATGAAAGTGGCCTTAGTTTTGATTTAAGCAAGAATTTGCATTAAGAAATGGCAACTTTTAAAGGGCATCATGCAGCCAATCGTAAAGAATAAGTGTAAGTGTGTCTCTTTTGGATCAAATTTCTTTCTTGTAGTACATAATCTCTGCATTAATCATTATTAATTAATCACTGATTGAAGCTGCAAATTGATTTATACATAGAACTATTTTATGGCAGCTCATCATTCTGTGTTCAGGTCGACATGGGGCCCCCGAAAAGAATGAGCATGGGTAACCAGAGTACAATTAGCATGGGACCCCCCAAGAAGTTAATCCGGCCCTGCAATTGTCACACAAGTAAAGTTTGGATTACGATCGTGGAATTTTGCGTGTATGAAGAATATTTATGGACTGTAGTTGGAAGACAGTTCCATTGCAAAGGTCCTGCGACCAAGAAAGCAAGGCAACCTAATTTTCAGTCTGTTTGAAGTATGGCAATACTTCTGTAGCAAATCATAACACAGTCAGCAACTTCTTCTAGATAATAGGCTTACCAAGTTACCAGTGTAAAATTCATTTAACAAATTAATTTCCACATAAAATTAACTCAATCAAAACAGAATCTGGACATTATGAGCTGAACTTTTGGAGCAAGGTTTAGGAGTTGCAGTATAACGAGGTCGTGCTTTAGTCAAGCAATGGCTCATCACAGAACAGACTATTTATTATTCATGTCTTGTATAACATTACATAAGACAAAAGCTGGTCTATACGCTATAAAGAGACCCTGGGTAATACAGATTGCTGTGAAACATTTTGGCACAAAATCAAAGCAGAAATCTATGTTCAAGTGAACTACTACTAAAAGTAAATACACCAGATGCTAAGCAACTGCATGCTCAAAAACAACTTCAATCACTTTTAGTTCAGACTAGTTCTTGATCTTACAACATCTCTGTCACACTTCACACAATGAATAAATCGTATACGTGCTTGTCACCGAAGCATCGAGTGAGTCATGACGCAGCACACAACACAAACTTCATGCATTTCACAGACTGCAACAAAATATGTCACAAAGTACTCGGACATCGCAAAATGTTTTTCATTATGCCACAAAAGTATCACATATGCACACGGTTTTGGCATTTATCCAGATACCAGCATTTTAATCGTACAGAAATTCTGCATGTAAACAGGAAACCAAAACACTACAGTTGCTCACAATGGTGGCAAACATTTGGCTAAGGTTTTCTGTACGTGTCAGTCCTACATTAAAATGCACTCATAGTCAGAATCAATAAACACAAATGTTAAAATTTATCCTGTGGGTCGATAATGACATTCAAGTGAAAGTGACAATGTTTCGAAAAGCAGTCAGGATGAGCTTGAAGATTCAGACTCGAGCAGAAGGCCTTTCGAAGCGCTCGTCTGCATTTCATTCTGACACCGACAGCCACGACCATGGCGCCTGTTGTAACAGGCAGTGCAAAGCCTCACAGCGCCCTCGAGTGGCCAGTAGAGGCACAGACATGGTAAACAGAGGGACAGCAGGCTAAGTACCGTCCACCTTTTACAGCAGTCTTTCTGTTCCGTGCACGCAAATGGATTGTCGGAATAATCGGCTTCCTCTGTCGATCGACAGTGGTAAAAAAGTGCACGAGCCACACACATGCAAGTGCTGCAATCGACCGCTGCCTGTGCACTGCACTCTCGTTCGCCTAACCAAAAGCGTGGCAACGGCCTCAACTCGGTGCACTGCTTACATCTGCATTTACCGCACTGTGAGCAGACAATGCTCTGCCGACAACGCGTCGTCGATTCAGAATCGTCAGACTTGGTCTTGGTCAAAGGCACCGAAATGGGGATCTGAGGAACTGGCCACGGGTGTCGCGAGAGTGAAGTGGGTTGGATGGTCTGAGAATCGGGCGTAACAAGCGATCTTTGAAGGCCGTCGAGTGTCGTTCTTGGATTGTCTCGAAGCGAAGTGACTGGACTATCGACGTAGTCGTTCATTCTTCTTGGTGGATTTGACGAGGCGTCCGTGTTCGTCGAAGCGGGAAGTGATGGGATTGGCCAGTGAGTCACCTGTAGAACTTGATTGGACAGCTGTGACCTTTGCTCTTCTGATGGCCACCACACGAGGTGAGGATCCCGAGAAGCACTCAACGACGTCAACGAAACGCGATCGAATTCGGGAGTTGAAAAGGAGACTGGCTTCTCCATAGACGAAAATAAAATGTTCGGGATCGAGTCTCGCGAAGGTGGTGGGGGTCGTGACCTCAAAATGTCCGAGGCGGAAAGTTGAGGATTCAACGCGCACGGCATTGAAGGCACTTCAGCTGGTGATCTTGGGTAAAGAACTGGTCTGCCAGGAACTGGATTGCAGTTCGTAGGGTGACACAGCTGGAGTGGTATTCTAGGAGGCAAAGCTGGAGCAACATCAGACCTCTGACTTGCTGCAATTCTGTCTTCACTTGTTACATGGGCATTCTCATTAACTGGCGAATGAGCACGTGTCTTCCTCTGACGACTCTCTGCTCCATTGGCAGCTCTTGTTCTTGCAGGCAACGGTGGGGCCGGCGCATGGCCCATCACATGAGGCATCGCCATATCATCTGAAGCCTGAGAAACTGCAGACCTGTCTTCGTCTGGCGATTTCTCTGCGTCAGGCATTTGGTTGCTGATCCAATTGGTTGCCGTCTAAAATATCAATACAGAAACTCTGATTTGTGGAAGCACACTTAGAAATATCTTTTTAAATAAACAAATATTATTATAACTATAACCAGTGGCACAGTTCGAAACTGTAGTTTGAATAAAAGCATTATCATCCTTTAACTACCGTAGTTTTCGTAACTAAGAGATGAAATATTATATTTTTTCTTCTTAACTAAAATTTGGTTGACAGACAATAATAGATACAAAAACAAGTCACTTCCACAGAGTCAAGATTTCATTTGTAAGATCAAAACAAAATAAAATATACCAAGAATTTGTGTCAAATTTACAAATTACAACTTTAGGTGGCCTTAGAAAGGTATGGTGCAATATTAAACGTCATCGTTGTTATTATGATTGCATTCTCTGCACATGTCGACACCGACAATTGCGGACAATATTGACATTGGTGAAGCATCAACATCATCACTTTTGCCGTCACTTCCGTCACTCTTGATTTTTATTATAATTAAGTAATTCAAGTTTTCCGGCATGATCATTTTACCAAGCAGCGAGATTGGCAAGTGCATGGAGCGGAGAGCAGCACGCATTCCAGAGCGAAGGTCCTGCTTAGCAGAATCCACAAATGCCGTTAACGACAACTGCATCTAATCTACTGCACATCTCGAATCCCAGCTGCCAGCACCGAGCACAGGCGGCAGAGTGTCTGTGTTCGTAGAGAATGCGACCAGACAACGTTCGCCTTGCCAGCCACTGTGGGGCCATTCGCCGACACATTGCTTTATAGACCCAACCTCCAATATTCTGGCACCAGTAACGAAAGCCAGAACCGGCATGTGGAAACCGCTCCAGAATTCCGAAGCATGTTCGCACATTTCAAATTAACTCGGCTGTAGCATTTGTTAGCCTTAAATGCTCTTGATAAGCTTTATCCTGCTGAGCTCCGAATTGATAGCGTGATACAATCAAAGAGCAATTTCTTCGATCAATGCCCATTGC
>JAQFXW010001760.1:0-14215 GCA_034693945.1 Dendrobaena attemsi
GTAGTTGGAGACCTGAAGGAGCGGTATAGAAATATGTGAATAAATAAAATATATAAGAGATTATACCATTTGCTTGTAACTTATGAATTCTCTCACTCTATTTTTTTTGGCGAGCAGTACATGGCTGTTTGTGACCGATTTCGGTCCAAGTAACTCCCGATCCGTTTTTCCAAATTATGATGAACCGCGATTCAAGGCAATATTCAATATTACAATCCTCCACAGAGCCGACTTCACTGCTCTGTCTAACACGCCGATGGAGGTAAGTCAACATTACCTGCTGACGAAGTTGAAATTTATTAAATTCTGTGAGTTACTTAAATTTCGAGTTTCCAGTTTCAATGCATCAATTTGATTGCTTGAGTAGAGCTGCATCATTTCAAAAGTTGGAGTATATAACCTAGTCTAGCTCAACCCGGTTTAAAGTGATTCAGTTACATATCTGGGCGACTGGCAAAATGAGTCACTGAATTTGTATGTGTTATTATTTTTTGATATTTTTAATTTGTCGCGAATAAACTACTTACTTACTTACTTACTTACTTACTCACTTACTTACTTACTTACTTACTTACTTACTTACTTACTTACTTACTACTATGTTGATTTCTCTGAGGACTCATCAAGGTTGATCTTGAAATTGTCGAGTAAGTCTACCAGGTCTGACCTTCAACTAGCCTGAAAACAACCTGAAGAAGTAACCTACGCGCTATAGGATGAAGACACCTTGATTAATAGCCATTTCTCGTACTTCTTGCCGGTGTCAGTAACTGTAACATGCTGAAAATTCAGTGAGTTTAGAAGTGTTAGCAAGAGCCAATAACAGTCCAATAAAAGTGTCAGAATGGGGAGTCATTCGATAATTTTGCTTGAATCTGTGCAACTCCATTCCATTCGTGTTACAACCTGGCTCCACATTTCTGACAGCGTTATAGAGACACTAATCAAGGGCGTCATGCGTATTTTCAATTATCACCGAGAATGAGTAGCTACCAAGTCGCTTTCACACTGACGAATTTCACCCACAAGGACAGATACGTTGACGGAACGCAGGCAAGTCTAACCTAAAGCCTTTCATATAAATTGTGTTGGAGTTAAGCGTTTCTAATAAATATTACATTATTAACTTACTTCTAGTAGGCATTACATTTCAGTTAGCGCAGACCATAATACTGAAGTTAGTTAAACAGTTTAATAGCGTTAGTTTGACAGCCAAGTAGCCTACACTTTCCTGTCGGCTTCTTGAGGTGTTGCTTCAAGAAGTTATTTTATGATCTATATAATCTTTTTGATTATTAACACATAAACATTAGCTACAAATTAAGACAATTATTGCGCACTTACATTGGCATAGGTGCGTTTCGAGGCATTCAAATCTATCGTAGGTATTCTACAAGGGTTCCACGACAAATGGTTCACAGACAAAATGGCTAACGAAAATTGGCTCACGGACAAATCGTTCACATACATTTGGTTCCCTATGCCGTATCGTGTACTAAGTAGATGCGCGATGAAAATCTAAAGTAAATTGGAAGTGGGATGAACAATAGGAAACATATCTACCACTGAAAGCTGGATTTACGATGAAAATTTAACGTAGATTCGAAGTGGGGTGACGATAACGCCGTAGGCATATGTGTGAAGATTTAAGATTTAAATCTAAATTAAACTCGAAATGGGATGAATTTGATATAAAAAAATACATGTACAACTGGAAGTTGGAAATAAGATGCAAATCTTAATTAAATTGGAAGTTGGATTAAATTGGAAGTTGGATTAAGGATGAAATATAACTACGATTGGAAACTGGATCCATGTAAGAGTGAACCATTCTACAAGTGAATGTCGGACATTTCGACAAAACCTCTCACTGGCGTCTGTTCATGTTTTGGAACGAACAAAATGACTTAGGTTTACTCCTTCGCGTAACCATTTGAACTCAGCCTGATTAAGAAACTCTTGAACCATCTGTCTTACACAGGGTGGGCCAAAAAAGGCCAATAGTTCAGCCAAAAGTAGGAATATGGAATATTTAATTAAAATTGTAGAGACTGAAAGGCAATTCATATTTACATATAACTGCGAAATTTCACCACAATATTTTAAACAGAACAAAAGTTATTCAACTTTAAGTGACGTCACCCACTGTTTTGATGTCTCAAAAACGTTTCACAGTTCTTTGCTGATATTTCCGTCAAATGTTGAAATATTTTAATGAAATTCTACAGGCTTAAAGTCAATTCATAATTACATATGAAGGCCAAATTTCATCAAAATATTTGAAACTGAACAAAACGTTATAACACTTTTGTATCTAACGCATGTTGCATTACACTTGTTTAATTCATCAGAATTCAGGAGCAGCTGTTCTCGCTAAAAATGCTGTAACTTTATTTTGCTTTGGAATATTTCGATTAAACTTGACTGTAATACGTAGATATGTATTATCTATAAGCCTGTAAAATTTCATTAAATTATATCCACATATGGCGGAAATACTAGCAAAACCTGTTAAACGCTATTTAAACCATGAAAAACAATTTTTGAGACATCAAAATCAGGGGTGGGCTCACTAATAATGGAATAACTTCTGTTCTGCTTGAAATATTTTTATGACATTTGTCAGTAGTACGTAAATTTGAAGTGCCCTTCAGTTTCTAAAATTTTGTGCAAAATTCCTACTTTTCACCAAATTATTAGCCAAAAACGCAGCGGTTCCTTTTAGGCCCACCCTGTAGATGCGCGTCCTTTGGTTGACTTTACGTGTTTGCGCGGAAGGTCTCTGGCGACGCTAACAGCTATAGGCCTAGGCCTACTGTGCAGTTTAATTATGCGCAGTTTTGCAAACGAGCATTTTTTTTGGTACCTACTGACCTTTGACATCATCAGTAAATTTATAGGCCAACGCAGGAAGCCTCTCTGATTAGGGATCAGGAAGAGGCGCTATATAAATTTGTGTATATTTAATAAACAAATAAGTAAAGTTTGAGCTTCATCGAGAAGCAACTTTATTCCAAAGGAAGAGTGCATCAGAATAACAATGGACTGTGTGCGGTTGGAAGCAAAACAGGCATAATGTCACTACGTATGCCTACTTAGATTGAGGCTCTGATAACGCGCCATTCTTTCAAGTTTTGAGAGCAAAATCTTCTATTCTGGGTTTGGGCCTATGATGCTTTATCAGCCGTCTTAGATGTTTTAGTATAATAAAGGCAATTGGTCTAAATTATTATGTATTTTCTACTAACTGTAAAACCGTAATTGGTCTATTTAACGTAATTATAATATTATTCTGCATTGACTATTATAGCTATCCCATGAAATTGTTTGATTCTGGTTCATCTTGTCTGCTGCAGTATCGCATTTGGTCTCAAGGGAATATTGCGGACAAAGCTGACTACATTTTGGATGTGACACCAGCTGTACAAAACTACCTGAGCGAAGAATTCAACATGCCGTATCCATACGAAATAATGCGTAACTATTCCGGGTCTGATAATAAGTATTTAATTATTCAATTTAGGCTAAACGTAACAGGAATTGATAGTAGAGAGTTAAGTATTGAATAATACTTGATAGTTAAGTTAATAGTTGAGAGTTAAGTATTGAATAATACCTGATAGTTAAGTTAATAGTTGAGAGTTAAGTATTGAGGTTAAGCAGTCGAAAAGAAAAGGAAAGTCTTAAACAAAGCAATATTGTTGTTTCGCTTACCATAATGATGAGCGATACCTGGTAAACGGATATTGATTTATGGGATATTCCACATATAATTATGTTAAAGTAATATTCTGTAGCTTTTCGGGATATGAACAATCCACAGATGGCTTATACAGGCAAGTCGGGCCTAGAACATCCGGGGAACGGAGATAAACCATTCTATCCCCATCATTGTTAAACTACCTGGAAGGGCAGTCTAACGTTAATAATCTGTTGTCGGCTATGCATTATTGTGGGGTCTGATGGTGCAGTGGGATGTAGTCAAGTGTGCGGTTCGATTCAAATGCAAGCCACTGCGTATGGATTCTGAGCAAATCTTTCACTCACGATTGATGGGGGCGCATTGGAATATTAACTCCGACACACCTTCGCGCTGTAGTCAGGTCAACCTCTGAGTAGTGGGAGACTTGAAGAGGCGGTATAGAGCAATATGAATAAATAAATATTTAAAAAAATGATCAGAGTATGGGATGTAGGCCTAAGTTATTAGATTGGATTTATTTAAGGGTGGTTATTGTGTTGTCATGACAGATCAGATTGCAGCCCCTGCAGATCTAGAGACCTGCGAAAATCTTGACCTTAAGTCGACTCCAAGAAGGGATACGCCGTTGCTCACAAACTCGAACAGAGACAAGGATTCCGCCAGATATAAAGCTCTAAAACGAATCTCTCACAGCCTGGCTCACAATGTAAGTAGTGATAATTTAGTATTGAGTGCTCAGTTTCATTGAACTGAGTGTTATTTATTATTGAGTGTTCAGTTTCATTGAACTGAGTGTTATTTATTATTGAGTGCTCAGTTTCATTGAACTGAGTGTTATTTATTATTGAGTGCTCAGTTTCATTGAATTGAGTGTTATTTAATTATTGAGTGCTCAGTTTCATTGAGCATGCGTGTAATTCGCGACGCATTCCCTAAGATTATAGTAGATCTCTGAGCACTGGTCGCGCGGATAGCGTTCACAAATATCGAACCCCAAACGAAAGGAAATAGACGGATTTTTCGATCGGAGGCCTACTAATGTTTAAAATAAGAATTTATAGAATAACGTTTCCAACTTATAAATTTTTGAAACTTAAAAAATAAAGAAATCATTACATGTAGACCTATATAAAAAATTTCACAATTGAAAATGTTGTTATAATTGAACCAATATAGGCTCTATATGTTTATAAGCTAAGCTTATTTCCATTGGTTTGGGACCTCTGCAATGGCCTGCAAGCCATTTTAGTCGAGCCCTTTTTGCGGTGGGCCACATTTGCAAAAAAGCACAATTTTGTATACTGATCACCGTGATATAGGCTATTGAATTGCCTGCCCTCGAGTTGTGATCGATCCCTAGAAAGCGCGCTGCTTATGTTGTACTGTCGTTTAAAAACAGTTCTGATTGACCGTGTTAGAGTCAGGAGCATCGCCTTGTTGTTTTATTGGAAAGATGCTATAAAACTCTCGAATGAATGAATCTCCAAGGCACACGAAATGACCTCACTGTCACTGAGTGTACATGTATCTTCAATCTAACGTAGCCTATAATTTAATTTTTTTTAATTATTTCATTATGCATTTCTAAACTGCGCCTTGAAGTACCCCACTAGGCCTACTCATAGGCGTGGTAGTGTAGTGGTGAAGGTCGCCGCCTTGCAACCGAAGGGTTGCAGATTCGAATCCCACCCACCGCGCCGGGACCTTTAACCCTTCTCTCACAATTGCTCAAGCGCTTCGGCGTGTAAAACTCCGACACACCTTCCGGCTGTAGTCGGGACCGCCTCTGAATAGCAGTGGACTGTAAGAGGCGATATAGGAATACACACATACATACATACATACATACATACATAGGCCTACATAGGCGGTTGCGACTACAGCCCGAAGGAGTGTCGGAGTTTTCACAAAGACGCGCCACAAACAACTGTAGGCGGAAGACTTGCTCAAGGTCCCTGCAGGGTGGCTTGGGTCTAAATCGAACCCGAGACCATTCGGACTATCCCACTGCTCAACACATCTCCCATGTGCTAGTTCGAAATTTTAAATACCTGAGTGTACGCAGGCATCGGGAGTCGAACACGGTCCGTGCAAACACACGGCCAGCGCACTCCAAATGTAGCTAACTGGGCTAGTTGTTAGGCCTATAATTTTGGCAGGTAACAATGTTATTGATACAGTTTGTTGCTTGACGATCATCCTATAGCCTACCAACGCATAAGCAAACAATCAGTGTCACATGTTGCGTTTAGCGATACCGCTTACATGTATGGTTTCAGTATTTTGGCAACCTCGTTACCTCTCGTACTTGGGATCATATTTGGCTGAACGAGGGACTTGCAACGTTCTACGAAGCCCGTGCAGCGACACATGCCGATCCCAGTTTCTTTCATGTGAGTAGACCTGTAATATAGGCCGAGCCTGGTGTCACGACAAATGGTTCACAGACAAAATGGTTCACGACAAATGGTTCACTCTTATATCCAGCTTTCAATCTTAGTTACATTTTTTTCATCTTTCATCCCGCTTCGAGTTTAATTCAGATTTTAATCTTATTTCCAGCTTCCAGTTGCGGTTCTTTCATCAAATTTCATCCCACTTCTAGTATTATTTACATTTTAAGCGTATCTCTTCGTGGACATCTGAAATTATTGTTATCCAACTTCGAGTTTACATCAGATTTTAATCGTACATCCAGCTTCCAGTTTAGATAGGTTTCTTATTGTTCATCCCACTTCGAATTTAACTTACATTTTCATCGTATGTCTACTTAGTACACGATACTGCACAGTGAACCAAATGTCTGTGAACCATTTGTCGTGGAACCGCCTAGCCTACGCTATAGGCCCTACTAAAGTTCAAGAGTTCGTGTAATCGGTAAAGTCACCACTATGTTAAAGTCTTGAATTCTGTGTTTTATGTACATTTCGTATCGTACTGAATCAAGAAAAACGTGTAAAACATTTCAGGCAAGAGTTCGTTTGCAAGACTGAAATGCCGAGGCCTATAAAGAAAGACGTTTATAACATCATGATCAAATAACGTAGGCCCTAAAACCGCGGATCTCAAATGGTCGGTCCGCGGAGTATAGGCCTATTGGTCCTCGGTCCGTTGAATAGGCCTAGAGTTAAAACTAATTAATTATTCGAATTATTGTCTAAAATGTATTCAAATTCCTGTTTCAAAAGTTTTAAAATCGTACCCTTTGTATTGTAACCGTCAAATTGATCCTATTAATTTGTCTTTATGCCTAGCGATGTTTTATTCATCCACTTAAGTTAATCTACTATAACAAATTAATTCACTTGAGCTTACTTTTAAACATGTAATTAAATGAGAATAAAATTGAAAAACAATTTAATTGATATTTGGGATATTTTGTAATTATTGAAACAAAACCTATTTATTAATAGATTGTATTGGCCTAACTAGCCTACTCTATTTATAATAATTAGGCCCTCTACAGGTACATGTAGGTCGCGTTGGTTTGTGCTTGTAATGTAAGTTAGGCCTATATAATATAATTCAGTCCATTTTACCCATAGACCGAAGTTTGGGAACCGCTGCCCTAAATGACGAGATGTCTATTTGTCTTTAAGCTGATGCCTCCACATCAGTTGATTCTACGCCTAATTCTATGGTTCACGTTTTGAAATTTGCGAAATGCACGTTTTCGGAACCGAAGTTGTCCACCTTGGTTTCTGGCCACTTAGCACATAAAATATCAATGGACTTATTATTCGTCTAGGGCTACAGTATACTCTGCTTGATTAGCGTTCCTTGTATGTCATGCTGTGCAATGATAATGCAGAACGAATACCTCTTTGGAGTGCTTTTGGAGTCAGCGATGTTCACGGATGCCGCCGGTTTGGATGCCCCGTTGATTCCGAAGAATAATAATTCGTCCTCTCTTGACTTCATGGTTAGGAATAAGGTAAACAAAACATATAACCGTTAAAGTAGATTTTAAATCTGGTAGGCCTGCTTTGCGCTCATATTTGGTCGACTCGGGTATAATTTTGAAAGTATTATTATTAATTTATTATTGATATTTTTATTATTGTTATTATTATTTTTAGATCTTTATTATTCGTCATCATTAGCATCATCATTATCATTATCATACTGCTGCCTCTATTATTATTTGTTTATATTGATGTTTCTAGAGGTTACCACTTTGTTAAAAATTGAGTAAAAAAAGTAATCATACATTAATTTGGACTATTCAAAAGAAGGTGGTAAATGCATGGGATATATCGAAGGTGATGAAATAAAGTTATCTTAGCACTGAGGTAACACCTCTGAAGGTTTGGAACGCCAAGTCAGACTCAAGCTTATTTTGTATTTTGGTTAAGTTCCACAGTCTGAAAACGCAGGAACTTCTTCCTTGATCTGGAACGAGCTTCCTATGGAATACAGTGGAGCAACCTGTCGGCTTTTACACGTTGCTAAAATCTCACTTATTTAGACCTGTGGCTGGACTAGGAGAAAGTTTAAATTAATCGATGATGATTAGCACGTCGTCTATTGCAATGTAATAAAGTTATTTTAGTTATCTTACTGTGTTATTGTTGCCATCAGTGTTCTGGTGATTTATATCTCAATAGGGAGCTGCTATCCTTCGCATGGTAGAAAACTTTATTGGTGCTGACACCTTTAAAAGCGGTATCAGGGTGAGTGGTTCTACACTTTCTAAGGATGGCATAACTAGACAAAAGTTGTCTAAAATCAATTTTTTAATCGAGTGGTTGATGAAGACAATTGATAATATCAAATTTTGTACTTATTTTTTGTATCTACCAGTTCAGATTTGTTGCAATAAAATGCGGTGGGTTTAATTAGATAAGCTATTTTGTGACGGTGGGTTTTAATTTTCATTATCGCAACTTCATCATCAACCACATGCAAATTAAATGAGCCGAACAGTTTAACTTGTTTTACATTGTGGAGGGTTTAATTGGAATTGCGAAATTTACGATGCGACTCTTTACATACAGACACACATTCCAGCAAATAAGCGACATAGTTCTGAATCCAGGAAAATTTGAACTCTATTCTTTGTTCGATAACTAAGTTACTTGAATAAAATTAGTGATTTTTCTTAGCGATATCTCACGAGGCACGCACACAACACCGTAGTTACTGATGATCTCTGGAATGCACTACAACAGGTATTTGTCAGTTTTATTTACTCGCATTGTGATTGCCGAATAGTGTTGATTTTGATCCATAATAACGATTAACATTGATTTGTTGCTGAACGACCTACTGCATGTAGTTAGTTAGGGCCTACATGTAGGCTACGTGCAACTCAAACTCAAGACACTCATACATACGATTGTTGAATGGTGCATGCAGTAGGCCTAATCTTAATTTATTCAATAAAGCTACTTTTGGTTGAAAATAGGCTTACTACACATTTTGGACCAAGGCCAACAAAATACTAATCCTAACACTAGCTGAGTACATGACTCTATAATCGACATACGCTTGTCATTTAGAATGAATTTGCTCGTTAAACACTATAGGCCCATTCACAGCGAAATACAATTTGGGTTATGTTTCATTAATTTCTCAATCATTAAAGTCGTTTATTATTTATTTATTTATCTACATTTGTATTTATTAACACATTTGTCTATACCACCCCTTCAAGTCTCCTACTACTCAGAAGCGGTCCCGACTACAGCCCGTAGGTGTGTCGGAGTTTACACGTCGAAACGCCATGAGCAATTGTGAGTGAAGGACTTGCTCAAGGTCCTTACGCGGCGGTTGGGATTCGAGCCCGCAACCCTTCAGTTGCAAGGCGGCGACCTTCACCACTACACTACCGCGCCCCACAATAGTGTGAAATTCTTGAATAGTGGCATACTTAGTATTGAGCGAAGAGTAGGCCTAATAGGAAGTGAGTTCCGTATAGTTGGACCTTCGCATTTGATTGCAAATAGTCTAGTATTGGTGGCCATGGCTACCAGCTATTCAGACGTTGGTCTCACCCAGATATCAAGATATTTCACAAGACACGTCTACCCCTCGGATATTCTCCGGAAATGTCCCTAGGGCAATAAATTCCTCTCAAAATGTCCCTCAAGAAATATTAACTAAACATACGAGCTGCAAATAACAATGTGTAGGCCTATTAATATTTTGATTTTTTTAAATTAGATACACAAATTGTACAAGCCTTCACAAATAATACATGCTTCTCATCCTGTATTTTAATTGACTATTATAGGAAAAAGTTCATTAAAAAGTTATAATTACTGCAAACAAGACGCAGGTTACATATAAAAGTATACAAAGTATAGTAGTCTATATTCAACATATATTACTTTAAAATAAGTTTCTAGCATATATAAAAAGTTTCCTATGAAAGTCTCAGGTCTACTAAATTTAATTTCTTTTTTAGAAGCAGGGTGTCATGGCAAGTGCAAGTTATGTAGGTTTAAATGTGAATTTGGTTCTTTACTAAATGTAAATTATTGAATAAGATATTATAAGTCATCCTCGTCACTTCAGCTCCTGACGCCAACCATTTGGCAGCGATGGGTAAGAATTAGAAATGAACTCCATTATCTTCAGTCATTTGCCAAGTCCATTGCTCGCTTCAGTATTAGTCCGGGTGATGTTATAATACCGTCCTTTGTGTTGTTATCTATGCAGCATAGGACCATATGCATGGTTGTAGTATAGGTTATAAGTAAAATCTCGCTTATGATTCTTTATGTGTGATTGGGTCAATTAGCATTCTCTTAACCATTTCCAAACCATCAGTCTTCATTGAACGACTTTAAAAGAGATGTTTTGATTGCAGTATAGGCCTATACGGATTGATATACAGGGTGAGGCAAAAAAAGACTCCCTACATTTTTTGCCAATATTTTCGTCAAAAGTGAAATTTTCAAATAAAATGTTACAGTCTGAAAGGCAATTCATATTTACGTTTACCTGACAAATTTCATCAAAATATTCAAAATAGAACAAAAGCTATTCAACTTGAAGTAACGTCACCCACTGCTTTTTGATGGTTCAAAAACGTTCAACAGTTTTTGTCTAATAGAATGACCCCCTAGGTTTCTTGCCAATATCTCCGTCAAAAGAGGGCATTTTACAATAAAATTTCACAGGCGGAAAGGCAACTCACCTACATATAACTGCCGAATTTCATTAAAATATCTTAAACAAATCAGAAGTTATTAAACTTTTAGTGACGTCACCCGCTGATTTTTGATGACGTTTAAGTTTTTTGATAATATTTCCGCCAAAATTAAATATATTTTAATGAAATTCTATATTCTTAAACTGTAATTCATATCTACATCTAAGGGCCAAATTTTATCAAAATATTTAGAGCACAACAAAAGTTACAGCACTTCTAGTGAGTCCACCTACTAAATTCTGCCGATTTAAAAACGTGCAGCACAGCTAATGTTCCTCAAAACGTGTTGCAACTTTTGTTGCGTTTGAAATATTTCAATAGAATTTGGCCACAATATGTAAATATTAGTTGCCTTGGAGCCTGAAAAATTTCATTACATAATATTTATTTGTGTCGGAAATATTAGCAAGCAACTGTTTAAAGTTTTTGAACCATCAAAAAACAGTGGCTGACGTCACTAGAAGTTGAATGACGTTTGTACTGTTTGAAATATTTTGATGAAATTTGCTAGTTATACGTAGATATGAATTACCTTTCAGTCTGCAAAATTTTGTTTAAATATTCCTACTTTGGACGGAAATATTGGCAAAAATCTTAGGGGGTCTTTTTCTTATGCCTCACCCTGTATTTGTTCGAAACTATCAGAGGGATGAATAAATCTAGCACACCTCCCAATGGGGATAGATTTATTCTCTATATATAGTAGGTCATAGATTTCTTAATGTGCTAGTACATTAAGAAATCTATGATACTAGTACATTAAGAAATCTATGGGTTGGTCCATTGGTCTGGGATGGGCTTCCTAATGATTTGTGTCTACTCCCTGGAGGCAACTTGTCTAAATTTTACAAGTTGCCTAAATCTGACTTATTTAATCGTGTGCCTCCGAGTAGGTTTCTTGAAGGGCAATGGGTCATTATAGAATGAAAATAAATGTTCGAAATGAATGAATGAATTAGTGGAATATCCTGGTATATCATATTCGGAAGATAACCCATTCTTCCCCTCCCCCATTGTTGTAACTGGTAAAACAATCTGGGGATAATTTTTGTACTGTCTAAACTGCCAATTAGTCTAGAATTATAATATATCGGTTCTTTATCAAGGCTAAACTCAGAACAGACATGTGATTCAGAAAAAGCAGGACATCCCATGCCAGAAAGGGATTGTTTTATATGATGGAGCACAGCAATAGTTTATCCCTCCCGGATATTCTATAGACCGGTAATTCCATCGGGGAGGGGATGATAGATATGAAGGACACTAGCCTCTTCAGTCACCACACTTGAAAGTCTCTCCAGGAGTTGCTCCCTCTTTAATTTAAGTCTGGATGTGCCACATTGTGAGTGTGCTTGCTGAGTGCCTGTGTGTCTATTCAAGTATAGACTTGGACTGCAACTCTCCAAATACATCCACAGTTCCACATGTGTATATGGGAATATGTATGTATTGTATATGTGTTCAATGTTCATACATCTATGACATGGGCATAATGTGTATATATATATATATATATATACATATATATATAAATATATATATTTATATATATATTTATATGTATATATGTTTTGTATATATATGTATGTGTTTAGGGTATTGTTAATTTTTTTATAGGACAGTGTTCTGTTTGCTTTTGTTGAAGGCTTTATCTCGATCTTAATATCAATACAAATAACTATTAAGGCCTTCCTGCTGCTTTAAACTTGAGAGCCGACCCTTTAGGGCTCGGTATGTGACCGTGTATGTCCTACTTTTTCTGAATCACATGATGACTATTTTAGCCATGACAAAGAACCAATAAATCATAATTTTAGTATAATTGGTAGTTTTAAGTTTTGTCAGTGTCCTAAAGCTTACTTGGCTCAACTGGTGTTTGTTTCAAACAATTCAAACAATAAAGTTTTCGTCGAAACTATAGGATTCAGAAGTTTTTATTTAGAACCATTTTGGGAAAAGTGAAATTAACTCTTTGTGATCCCATGGCTCATTAATTTCCGGTTTAACTCGTTGTGAATGGCTTTGTGAGAGTGGTTAGACTTTTAACTTATTTCTTATGTTAAAAATTGTCCAATTGATGCCAGGAGAATTTGTTTCTGCTTACAAGTGTATGCATGGTTGTAGTGATATTCGGTGTGTGCATGCGTGCGTGTACTTGTGCATATGAGTGCATGCTCGTATGTGTTAGTCATGCGCGATTGCGCGTATGTTATTACATACATGTGTGATTTTGTGAGTGAGAGACAGTATATCTACAAGACATAGGGGTTAAACCTGATATTATGAGAAGGGCATCAGTTTCAACAAGTAACAGCAGTTGCTTCATTCCATGGTGATTGGTGATGAGGAGTAGGAGGATGTTGATGCGTTAGGATGATGATTGAGTGATGAGGTCGGTGATGATGATGACGATGATGATGATGATGATGATGATGATGATGGAGGGTAGCGTTTTCGTGTTTGTCGTTCTGAGTCTTTGTAAGAGTACTTTATTGAGCTCTGAGTGAGTCCGCCCTCTGCTGATTTCAGTTCAGGCCATGAAACTGTTTTGTGTTCACAAAAGCCAAATACATGTAGGGTGTCGTTGGGGGTATTCTTGGTGTGTTTGTTGGGTGACTGGTATTGCTAGTGAGTATTTATTGCCCCTAGGCCAGGCTTGTCCAACATGTGGCCCACACACCCGAATCCGACCCGCCAAGTGTCTCTATCCGGCCCGCAAGCATATTTCAAGTTTTCCAAAATTATGGCACATTTTCAAACTTTATCAAAATTGTATCAGTCTTACCGACTAACAGACTAACTGACAAAACTCTGGATGCAGGAAAATTAATTATTAGATGAGGCCATGAGGGGGTCTTAGCTTGCGACGTATTAATATTATAGGCCTACGCCGATAGTGTCAGCCGCTGAGGCGCAGCGGACTTGTTTTAAATAAGATTATTTGGGTCAGGTATTAGAGAATACAAAGAAGTTAGGCTATATGTCATATTTTCACGAATTAACGAATATGCAACGATGTCAGGTTCCATGACTGAATTGAGCTTAAAATTATTTGTGCTGTAAACAATAGGTCCTGATATTGCGCCAATGGCGAAAAATTGACAGCACATTCTTTCCGTTAATGATTAATGGACAGTGGACTTTCTTTGTCCCAGTCTGAGCAAACTGTAGGCCTACCACTCATTTGCCAAGAGAAAAAAACATTTGCAAAGAGTGCATGCACGCGGCATCACTCAATCGACACGAGGAATTTGTCAGGATCTACTGACAAAGTTAGTTCGCTGAAACACGGCATCATCGGACAGCAGTCTTTTTAATGCAGTAGGCTACTACAGAATCGATAATAGGCCTAC
>JAQFXW010001761.1:0-14210 GCA_034693945.1 Dendrobaena attemsi
AAATATGAACTTTCCTTTCAGTTTGTGCAATTCTATATAAAAGTTCCTACTTTTGGCGGAAATATTGGCAAAAGACGTAGGGAGTTTCTATTTTATGGCCCGCCCTGTATACATACTATACAAATAGATTTGTGTTATGCATGTATATATACATACTATACATAACATGTATAGCATACATTCATATATGCATTTTCATGGTACATACTTACGTACACACAAACATACATGCGTATAATATGTTAAAACATGATGTATAATACATATGCACGACGTGCACACGTATGCAAATATATGTATGTATGTATGTATATATGTATGTATGTATGTGTGTGTGTATTTCTAAACCGCGTCTCTTACAGTCCACTACTATTCAGAGGCGGTCCCGACTACAGCCCGAAGGTGTGTATGAGCATAACACGCCAAAGCGCTTAATTGCAATTATGAGTGAAGAACTTGCTAAAGGTTCCCATTTGTACGCGGTGGGTGGGATTCGAACCTGCAACCCTTCGGTTGCAAGGCCGCGAACTTCTCCACTACACTGCCACGCCCCACACATGCTTATGCATGGTCTGAATGAATTTATATACATATACACGTAATTACTTATTCATATATGAATAGACACACATACAAGCATATAAATACAATGTATGTAATTTATACAGAGTGAGCCATAAAGAATGACCCCTTCGTTTCTTGCCAATATTTTCGTGAAAGGTGGGAATTTTAAAATAAAATTTTACCGGCTGAGAGGCAGTTCATACTTCATATTTACAGATAACTGAACAACTTCACCAAAATATTTCAAACACAAGAAAAGTTATTCAACTTTTAGTGACGCCACCCACTGTATTTTGTTATCTTAGCACTTTGCCTGTTAGGACCGAGTTATCTCGTCATAAATTAGGTATGCCTGAACGCGAGGGTCGAGATATCTGGTTCTTCAGGGTCCTGTATTGATAGGCTTAACAAAGTTACAATGGATCTTGCCGTCTCAATGGTCTTTGACAGCAGTGATGCGCGTCTGATTTGCATTTGAGTCGATTCAGCACAGGCTGTGATCCATTAGACCAGCGGCGAGCGCCGATAAGCGTATACAGAGTTTAAATTATGGCACGGCTTATGCTCGTCGGAGAACAATAGACCCGTCGGTGTCACTGTGGGGTCATCGAATGGTCAGTCAGATTCTCTCGCTGTTGCAAGATATTTCCCGTCGCGGGGAATGTGTTAAGCTATCATCAAGAAGATTTGCTAGAAAAGTAAATGAGTGCAAAATCATTGATGCATTAACATTACGTTACTGTGTTGTTTTCTGCCTTGTTTCACAGCCAGAGAGGTTGCAAGGCACACACTACTCTGTACAGTCGGACATCTGGAGCATCGGTCTGTCGATGGTGGAGATGGCCATTGGCAAATATCCCATTCCGCCTCCGAGCCCCAGAGACATGGCACAGATATTCGGGCCAAACGCTGTCCAGGAACATCTGGAGGCTGCAAAGGCTGGCCTACCACTTCCAGGTAGGAGTGCTCCGGCTCTTTTGTATTCATTCGTTCAAAGATGTCTGTAGCGACTCTTTGGGTGCGATATTACTCAGAGGTGCTTCCGACTACAGCACTGATGCTGATCTTGAGTTAACATGCTGAGACACCTCATAACGTCATTTATCATTTGCTACGTCATTTGGCAAAGGAGGTTTGGTGTACCTTTGAAAGTTTACGGGACTTGTTCTTAGATCTTAAATTCTTTGTGTCATTGTATTGTATCTTAAGTTTATATGGCAACTCACTGAGTACAGTACTGTACACCAGCTATAGGCGATTCTGTGTTGTGATAGCAATGATCGATGGTTTTAGGTGATCTGAATTGTTCAAAATGCTCTTGCTTGAGCTATTACAAAGACCCCTAAGCATCAAGACATCATGCCTATATTGCAAAGATGTCAAAGAACTGCCTGCATAAGAGTTTTTTGTCGCACGGAGCCTTGAAAATACTACACAATTCGGGAATTAAAAGTTCAAGTTTGTCATTTTTCACTACCATGAACCAGTAAATCCTGAATTCACTGTAGATTTTAATGGACCTAATTTGACTTCTTTGTATGCTACGCACTTCTTCGTTTAATATTTAGTTTTGCAAAGAATTACTGGGGACAACTCACCCAGTCTCCTCCCATACCCCTACTCCCATCTCAGCTCACCATGTGCTGCCTCTGGCCTTCCATTTGAAAAGGTTTGATGTCCCATTTTATTTGCAATCATTGAACCTAACTGGACTTAATTGCTCATCAAGCATTGAAATTCTTTTGAAATTTAATATCTGCAATTTCACGAAGTGCTACATTTTGGCAAACCAAGCTATTTTGTTCCATGCTCATTCCCTGTACAAATAAGATATTTATTTGTTTATTTACTAAATTTGTAACTCGCGCAAAGTGGCACCGAAATGTGAATGGCAGTTTGCTGGAGGAAGGATGTTCAGTGTTTCGATGTCTTATGTTCAACTCTCCACCACTGAACCATCTCTCTGGCAAAGTCTATTGTTCTAAGAGGCTCGTAATAAGCACAGACTTATCTCACCTTTTCTTTTGAAACACGTCTGCAGCTTGGTCTGGGAATAGCGAGCTGATCACAGGCGATGGGCCGCTTCCAATGGCTGTCTTTGAGTTGCTGGATTACATTGTCAACGAGGCAAGTATGGAGGTGACGGTCATTCGCCATGGCGATGATTCAGTGTTTACACGATGCACATGTAGATGATGCTTGTCTTTGTGGAATGGCTTTGCATCTTCACGGATGGCCGATTCTGTTTCTGTCGTAGCTGGCTGTGCATTATTCAAATTTATATGATTTAGTGTAAGAACGGGATGATAACGTTTCGTTCATTTTCCTCTATTTCTGTTTCTTTCTGCACCAGGATCGTTACAGTTTCACGTATTGTGTGGCAGAAACCTGTTTTTCTTGAGTTTATTGTTTTCAGTTGTTGAGCAAGTGCTTGGTGCGGTTTTTCTGTTGGTTTTTTGAGTTGAAATTGACTGACTTGTTTGTTGCCTTTTGCAATGGGAATGTGTGGAGTAAAGGTTTGTCATAATATTATTAATTTGGAGATGTCAGTTTGGGAGAGTTCCTGTTGCAGTGATTTGTACCATTGTTATGGTTTTGAGTGGATTTAATTACCAATTTGACCTTGTTAAGTCCCTCAGTACTTTAATATACACCTCTATTGACTACTCAAAGTTCTATGTTCAATTTTGTTCATGTTAACATGATCACGATATTTCAGCTAATCATTTCCTTAGCAATTGCTTCTGATGTTCTGAAGAAATAATTTACCTTCTTGTGACAGGCAAGACTCATTTTTGTTTTCCTTGATAAATTCGTTTTGTTCATTTTGTATGGCCTGAGAATTTCTATCACTGAATTCAATCGACGTAAGAATTGTTTACTCCATGTAAGCAGCGTATTGGCTAGAAGTTTGTTCAAAAAGACATGAATTTCATTTTGTATTGATGTGATTTCGCTGTTCACAGTTGATGTTTTCTTTTCACGTGCACACTTTTTCTGAGACTCCCTTCCACCATGCAAGTGTGTTTATATTCCGTTACGTTTAAATGCACTTCCAAAGCAGCTGTCAAAGTCATTGAGTGAAGATGTTCATTGTCCGTAACTCTCGTATTATGAATTCTTTCATTTCAGGGCTCGGAACTTATATCCAAGATCCCTGGGGTTCATGACCTTTATTTTTAAGTACTTTGCGGAGGTATGTCATCGATTAAATGATCCTTTGCCTACTAAACGTTACATAAATGTGAGACATGACTCACGTGACCAACTTACCCGAGCTTCACTCAAAACTTCACCACTAACGACAATTGCAATCCGTGGTCCACTGAAATGGCATGTTTTCAACCTGCACTGTTTGATACGTGAAACATGAATCCTCTTTTTAATTACTGCATGCCTGTGTCTGTATATGGGTATGTTTGCATGTTGTTGTACTTTTCTGCACGTATAACTTTTATATAGATATATAAATTGTAGGCATTGAGACCGTCTTTTAACTCCCCTTGTTGTTGATGTGATTTGTGTAGGGAAAGTGGGAAACTTGCATAAAGTCCTTCAGTCACAGGTGCTAAGCACCATCTTTAGATCTGTCTTTCTATTCTTTGGGCATGTGTGAACTTCTGAACTTTTGGAAGGAGGTAGTTTCGTATAGAGTATGATAACACAATGATTTATTGATCATTCGTTCATTTGCATACAGCACGTCTTCAAGAGGTGCTCCTGGCTCTAGCGCGGGCAATGAGAACAGCTTTTAGACGACTGTAGATCGAGTTCTAGGCAGCAATTGTAACTCGAGGAAGAGGCAATTCCATATCACCGGGCCCACCACAATGTATGACGCTCACGATTTTCAACAAACACATTGCTTTTAAAATATAAAACATACATTCGTGCACTTCAAACTATTCCAGCTTACTGTGCAATGTTTTGAAAACTAATATTTTTTGTACTTACTGATATTTGATAACTCAACATCACATAGGCCAGTGCAAAGAGCAACTCTTAAGTAGAGATCTAGAAGGGGTCATGATTGCCATCATACCTACCTGGTATCTTCTTCTTTTCTCCCCATCATGCGTTCGCTGACTACATATGAGGCCTTAATCAAATGTATGTGTCCGTTATGTTAAAGTTTCTTGGTCCTGTACCAGTTGGTGGGCAATCATTTCCTGGCCGGATAAGGAGACCATTGGGCTGTTAAGACGTCTTCTGATCTAAGGTGTCCTTTCGATGACTGTCTCCTGCGTTGGCCTGCATTCTCTAAGTCCACCTCTTGTTATTGCTCTGCGTTTTAGTGATGTAGTGATGTAAGATATGCATTGTGTTACAAAAGGTGCACTGGTAATAGTCATGATATTCTCTGCACAATGTGCATATCCAGCTATTTGTTTGAATCAAGAGTGTACTGGAAATGCAGATTGTCATAGAATTGTTGAGTATATTGCATACAAGACTGTGAGTCTTTTTACCTGTGCTTGGCCAACTCATGGGGTGGGTGTGATAGTTTAACCAGCCCAGGATACATTTCTGTTCTGCCATCCTTTGCCTGCTGGATTGACAGCTACTGCTATGCATTCTCACATTCTTCCATTTGAGTTGGAATGTTGGACGTATACGATGCTTTCTCGTGCACCGAACAGTCTTCCATGGAAAGCAGAACTGCTAGGCAGACTAAGTAACACTAGTATTATAGCCCATCTCAGGTTTCTGTTGGTGATGCTTCGAGGTAAGAGTACTTGCTTGCAGGCATTTCAGGTAAGCTGCTGCTGTGTGTAGATGGATGTGATGACAGCTGTATTGTTATTTGAACATCCTCGGAAAATCCCACCCTTCTCGGGGCAATAAACTTCTGATTTGTTGTGGAGGTATGTGACTGTTGAGTTTGGTAGACAGACCTACTCTTTGGAAGTCAGTGTAAAGGAGGCAGAGGCATACATCATGAATCCAATGCCATAGTAATAACTGTTATAAGCATGTGTGACTTGTATTGTTTGCCTTGTTTCTATTGTTTATGAATTTGTTACGTAAATTTCTCATAAGGTTTGGTTGTTGTTTTTTGTTACACTTAAGTAACTCGTTTTACACTTTCCTTACGTCAAGTTTTCGTTGCATGTTTCTGTTTCTCTGGATTATTCTGTTTCTGTATTTTCATTTGCATGTCAACAGTAAGTGAATTATTAAAACACTATCATCACAACTTATTTTGAAAAATCTAAATGCCTAAGTGAAGAAGCCTGTGTATATTTTGCCTTTGTTAGTAAATCAATGTGTATTCGTGTTTCAATTAGACCATATTTGGATTCCTGAAAAATGACGATGTCTGAAGAAATTGCAAGCTCGAACAATTTAAATGATCCAAATTTTTAAATCACTTGTTATTATAGATGTTATTTTCTATTTGTGCCAGCCTCCACCAACCCTGCCGGGTGATTACTTCTCCAAAGAATGCGTGGATTTCGTAAACAGCTGGTGAGTTCTGCATTGCATGCCTCTGTTGATAGATGGATGAGATAGATCCTATGTCCTTAACGCCACCAATTGCTGAAAACTGAATTTTTCCGCTTGGCCTGGGTTGGGAGCGCCTCTGAGTAGGGATCTTGAAGGGGCGCTATACAAATTGCGATTGATTGATTGATTGATTGCAATTGTGCATATTATTTGTCATCGATTCTTAATATTATTGATATCATCTTTAAAGAGACCTCACATTGTCTGTAGCATTGGTAGACTCAAGATTAATTGCATTTTACAATAGTAGTTCTACTCAGGAAAGACTGCATCAGGACCACTCGTCCATCATTCGCTAGATTATGTTGTAAATTGAGATGCATGACTGTCAATGGTTAAATTCGACTCCTGTAATAATGTGTATGGTTCATTCATACTATGTAGACTTGTTATCTACTTCATTCTTGTCAACATGAGTTTAATTTAAACAAAGATTATGATGCAAGTAATTGACCATTGTCTATTTCTCTCTTCATTTCAGTCTGAAGAAGAAACCGTCTGAGAGAGCGGATCTCAAGTCTCTAATGGTAACCATTACTGTCCTTAAAAGCATGCAATGCTGCCAAGGGTGTTAGCGACTTCAATTTCTTAACTATGGCATGTGAGGGGGTGGCCAGTCCTCTCCCTCATCATCTCCTCTTCCCACCGACATTGTACGGTCAGTGTATTCATTACAGGGAGTGCAAGTGAAACCAATAAATTTCTACCATGGTGTTTGAACCTCGACCTCTGATTGATGGCCAAGCAAGCCTGCTGCTAAACTGTCGCTCACCCCAACTGACCATTCAACCCTTGCTTATCCCAGTTGTAGGTCTGAGGTCACAGTGGTTGGCATTTGAGTATTCTCAGTGACTTTCCAATTCATTGTTCTTGCTGTGCATTTGATTAGTATTTGTTAAAGTCATTCAGGTTTTAAGTGGAGGCATCTACCAACTTACTTTACTTTGACATTTACTAAGCACCGGAGAACATTGAACATAAAATTGCAGGCGACAAGCATTGCCACTTTTTGATAGGCATCCCATAATTATGTTGATATGTGCAAGTGTTGCTAACAGGGTGGATCAGCATTGACCACAAAGGGTAGGACGACAGTGTTCCTGTAGATGGAGAATCCAAACCCTCAAATCAACGCCACACTGATGCAAAGTAGGCAGTTCGCTGTGAAAATGGAAGCCAATTTAGGACATCCCGCCAAATTATATTCTGACCATATTTTGCAATATGGCCAATTACTTGGCTTTCGAGTATTCTTTTGGTGCAACCTGTCAAAGAGAGGTAACACATAATAAAAATACGTATATAGTACAATCATAGTGTTATTTCTGATTGAAGTTTAAATGCCTATAGATTCCTTAACCCATCTAATTTTTCTCAACAATCTAATTTTTTTGCCAGGATTCTAGTTTCCATGATGTATTACTTTTGTTTCTGGTTTCCTTGGTAGATTTGTCTAATTTTTACAAGGATACTGATTTGTTACCCTTTAATTTATTACAAAGCTTAGAACTGGTACTTGCTTGCAGGCATTTCATGTGAGCGGCTGTGTAGATGGATGTGATGACAGCTGTATTGCTATTCGAGCATCCTTGGGAAATCCCACCCTTTTCCTAGCTGTTTTTATCGGGCTGCTATCACTGATTGTGATTTCTGTCTGCAAATCAACTATCTGCTGTTGCCTCATCCATTCTTATAGTGTGCTGCAGAAATCCTTGGATTTAAATAGATAATCTTGATTAAATCAGATTAGAGATCTTGTTTAATCTGCTATCATGACTTCTTGTAAGCTGTTGTGCGTTTTCTGGCAGACAAATAAAGAATATTTTTACTTACTTACTATTTAATAATTCAAGAAAACACTCTGAGAATAACGCAGAAACACAGCAATTTAAAACTGTTTAGAGATCTCGATCTGTTCTAGCGACATTAATGTATGTAATATGTTTTTCTCTCCAAAGAGTCATCCTTTCATCAAGAAAACAGAAATGGAGTTCGAGCGCGAGGTCAACTTCGGCAACTGGGTCTGCAAGGTGATGAGCATCAACGTCTCTTCGTAGGGAAGCTGCGGGTGGAAGACGATGTCCGGAAGATGGAGGAGGCTTCGGAAGGGAGGAGGATATCGGAGGACAATGGTCACGAGATGTGGAAAATCGACTTTCAAAATTTTCGCTAGAGCAACTCATAAAGAGTGCATGGAATTTTGGACTGATGAATGGTGGTGTGGAAGAAAAGGGGTGTGACCGGAGGGGTGGGGCAGAGGTACACAGGACGTGGAGGGAGGGAGGGGTCATAAACAAGGGACTATTTACCTGTTGTGTTGTTGTCCGCCAGCCACTTACGGCAAGTCTCGGCCTATTTGCTAAAACATGCTAACGTCAAATTATTTAAGCAGTTGTGTCTACAATAATCTCAGCAATGCATATTATATATGTGTTGATACGCATTTATGCATGTTATGTATATTATATAACATATATATATTACATATATATTATATAACATCATTAACATGTATAATATTGTATATGCTATGTATACATAACATATAAGGGTGCATGACATGCATGAATATCATTTGTATGCCTATGAGTACATGCGTAAAGAAATATGCATTGCATATAATTCAATAATTCTCTCTTTGCATATAAATACATGCATACAAAGTAGTTTGAGAGAATAGGAGAATGAACGTATGCACGTATATCAGTCTAAATTGATAATATATTTGAGAATTTTATTTTGAACACAAATACATAAATACTCTCACGCAACACACACACACAAACGTTTGTGCATGTATAAAATATTTATGAATGAACATATGCACGTATAATTCATTAAGTGTTTTGACCGCATATATGCATGCATACATATACAATATACACGCGATGATACACTCAATTGTTCATATTTTTAAACAGTGTATTTACTGGAATTTAAAGTACATTTTGTAAATTTAATTATTTTTCTGCCACTTTGTAAATTATTTTTTCTGCGATGTGATTGATGTTTTGTTCTATTTGCGTGAAGTACTTAACATTCGTACGAAATCAACAGCTGTAGGCAAGTCGTGTTTGCAGTGTCAACGGACGGTTGGACATGCAGATGGGAAGGACTTCTGGGTTTGGATTTCATGGAAAATAAATTAAAGCTTCCACCACGTCCCTTGTAGAATGTGTCTACAATTGTTGGAAGAGGTGTTTATGTCCCAATCTTTTGACTGTTGAACAAAACGCTGAAGGTCCTGAACATGAGGCCAACACATTTCATTGCTTTCCCAAGGTCCTCTATGCAGAATGCTTGTATGTGCCATTTGCATCACAGCTGGTGGTGCTGTACCTAGTGATTCTGTATCAATGCTCCCACTGCTTGGGAAATCTCTCAAGATCTTGAGATTTGAGGATTGACTTGGGATGATATATAGCAAATTTGGGATTTGTTAACCAAGGACTAGAGCCCTTGGAGTAGTACAGACTGCAGTCATAAAATTGCAGTGATCACAAGTTTTACTTAATTTCCAGTGTGAATTTGAGATCTTTAGTACCATCTTGGAATTATTTACAAAATGGTCTGGGGTGTCTCAAAATGGAGAGTGTAGGGTCACTGTTCTGTATGGTTACAGAGGCAGTTGCATTTGGGCATCTTATCTTGTCTGGTGTTTTTAGAAGAAGTCCGTGAATTTTTCATCAGGCGTATATTAGAACATGAGAATATGTTCTTTCTAATAGAAGGCCTTCTCATCTGTTGGTACACCGCGACAGACTGTGATTGTTTGCTTGAAGTCATTCTTTGGTTGTTTTCGTAGCGTCTATCTCGAGTTCGGTTTGTGTGAAAAAACCGGGTTTATGTTCAGAGAGTTTTGATTTGGTTCAGTTTTCTTCTCTTGCTTCATATGCAAGATTGCTGTGTTTAGCCGGTCATTTATTCGTTAGTCTTCACTTTTCTTTGATTGCACAGAGATGTGCCTCTGTAGAAATAAGTTTTGTTGTGAGAGTGTTTGTTTAGAGCAAAGAAATCCGAGAGCCCTCGTCAACCGACCTGGTGGATACTAGTAGTCGTAGTGTTTAGAAAAGATTCTTCAAAACGTTTGTCGCATTTCTTCATGTAAGTTCATTTTTACATTGTGCTGATTTTGTTGTCTTTCTCATATGGCTTCAGAACTGAACAACCATCAAAATGTGAATTGAGGCTTCTGTGGGCAACCAATTACGATCCAGATTTTAATCTGCAGTTGCAAGTTGAATGTAATCAACCCCAACTGATTTAGGAAGGATGGTTCATGTTTGATCCCAATTTAGAAGTTACTAGTTAATTAATCAAAGACTTTGTGCTAGTCAACAATGTTCTTGTCCATAAAATAATCGGATTAACGAAGTCATAATACCTTATTGAAAATAAAAACGTTTCTGGGTCAGTCTAGTTTAAAGATAATAAAGTTTTCATAAATTTAGTCTTGTATTCGATTTGCCCTGTCTTGAAAGTTCTAAACTTTTTATGGGTGGCTAATTCAATTATTTAAGGATCATAGTTTGAAGCTTTGTGTTAGCTATGGGCCTTCAAGGTATCTTGGTCTGTATGAAAATCAGCTTACAATGCCAGTAAGAAGCAGGTTGTAGGTGTCAATATGGCTGAGGATTTATCAGGGCATTAGCCAATAGAATCAGGGTAAAATATGCGATTAGTTGCCTAAGCCACAAACTATGAGTCACATTTGCACAGGATTGTTGTCCCGTAAACCCAATGAAATTGATCTCCCTACCAGGGTCTGTCAATTCTACCAGGTTTTGTCAAATTGCATAAGAAATTAACTTGGGCTTCTTCAAAGATTAACAGATCTTGTGTGTCAGTTCTGGTTTGTTTCAGCCAGTTTAAACATTTGATTAACATCACTTGAAATTGGAGAACTTGGCCGAATTAAAGTCTGAAGTCGAAGCCTGTATTATCATGCTTAATTGAGATTCTTCAAAATTAATGCAAAACGTCTGAACCAAGTTGTACAAGGTCCTGAAAGTTGTTTTGCGCAATCAAGCAATTGAAGATATCCACTCTTCAGCAAGTTTTTCTCTAATGCATGATACTACCACCGTCAAGCAAAAGTGGCCGGCTTAAAGGTCACCAGATCAGTCAATGGGTGACTGTACAATATACATGTACATTAAAGGGTCTCTTGAGTTATGTCAAGGAGTCTCTAGGTTCTGTCACAGGACAACTGCCCTAGTAGGATTGGCCAAAGGGCTTGGCCACCAAAGGCAAGACTTTGAAGAAGAAGTTGAAACAGTAAGGCTGGGTGCAAGGGTGACAGCAAACACTGGTATAGCCAGAAATTCTTGTAGGTATAAATTGTCTGGTAATATAATGGGTTAGCCACTAGTGATTCTTGTATCGTGTTTGGCAGTCATGCAAGACAGCAGTATCGATGTCTTGACATTGGTAGAACGGAACGGGCGCTATGTAAATGTTCTGGTTGTGTTCGTTATCATTGGTTGGTGGTGATGTGTTGTCTTTTGGTGTTTCTTAGCATCTGGTGATCACTTGTTATTGTGTTATCGCTTGGACGTGTGTTATGTTGTTACGCGGGGCGATACCTTATCACATGGGGTGATCATCTGTTAATGTGTAAGTGCATGGGGAACTGATAATATAAATCATTCTTACACGAATACATGTGTTGTCTTGCGAAGATATGGCATCACCACTGGTGTTGTCGTTGTATCTTCTCCATGTCTTGTCGTTTGACGTTACGTTGCTGCACACGTTTGTCAATCTTTGGCCGATGCAGACTAAATGTTGTTGATGGGCGAATACTTCTAAAATTGTTTCAGTCTAGTGGCTGTCGATGATTCTTTCATTATGATACACTCCAGTTAGCGTTACGTAGCCTGTAACCATTCGTACTACCTCTTTCAGTATGGGTGTAGCATTGTGGGTGTAGCGTGGTCTGAAATCCTCACGTCTTTCTCTTGTGACTGTGTGCTTGAAAGAATGTTGTGCAATTAAAATTAAAATGCTGAAATTCACATGATCTAAATATTTATGACTTGGTTTTTATGTAAGCTGAAACTTTCCATTTCCTGCCGTTAACATTCATGTTTTACGCGGCCCGACTTTAAAGCTGTGCTTGTGTTGCTATAAATTCTGTTTAGTATTCTAATACAGTTTTTAAAATACGTCGGTTTCGTATCCATGGCTTGATCTCAAGTTTTGTTGGGCGGCACAGTGTTTTATGATTTCACAGAGGGAGTAAGGCAACGAATATTAGATCTCTGATCACTGGAAAGTATCTTCCTTGATACCTTAATTGCACATTGCCATTCTTATACGCACATAATGCTGTGCGAGATAGTACTGTTACAAAATAGTTATGTGAACAATTAGTAATCCGTGCTATGGTCATGAGCAAGTTTCAAGCCGCTATAATTGCAAATTCCCAATTTTGATAGTGCTGCTCTAAAGCTAAGTGAAAAAGCAGCTTATTCGTGAATGCTGTGTTCAATCTACCTACCACAATCAGTGTTGCTGATAGCTGTATTAGAACAATTGGTGATGGTAGCAACAGCTAGACTTTTATAGGCATCCATCTATTGATTTGAGTTTTAATGGCTTTGAATGTGTTGACCAATGAGTCGGGTTTTGCTTAGGATGTGTAAATGCTTTCACCTGCTTAGACAAATGCCTTTCCTGTATTTCATGATGACACGTGTTTTCGTATGTATTGTCCTTGTTTTTGTCAGTGTGACCAAGTATTAAGATGAATTCTAATTATTACATAATCAAATTAATTTCTTGGTATTAAGTGAGTTCAGTTTCTTTTGAGACAATGACAGCTTTCAGAGAGTGAGGAAAGAAGACATTGCAAATCTTAAGACCAATTAGATAACGGGTTCTCAAGTATTGTTGAAGACTGAAAAATGTTCTGGGCACATGGAGTTAATTGATGGCACCATTAAGCAGTGGAGTAGTCTACATCCTCAAAGTGAGATATTGGTAATCAGTTGACTTTTGAGGACAGTTGTATCTGGTTACAACAGGAATACCACATCATTTTCTAACCGAGACACAGCAACCAATTGCTGATGCATTTTCTTTTGCCTCTGTGTCTATGGTTCGAATTCACTGAGCAATGGACCAACTGTCGACCACTGTGGATGCCATATATGGCTTGACTGCTGTACATTTGGTGGGTGTTCAGCTACAGGTATTAGAATCTCTTGTTCATCTGGATTTTGGAAGGCCTTGAAGCTCTTAACCACACACTACTGGTACAAGTGGGCATATTTACTGGTTCAAACCCCAAAGAGAATTTTGTTTACTTTTCTAACAGAGAAATTATGTTTTAGTGGAACTTTTGAAATTTTCCGACCGCATTCAATGGAGAACACCTTAAAAATCTTTCCTAGCTATGTCTCTATGTTTTTGGGATTATGTGAATCCACATTAGTCGTGTCTAGACCTGATTGCTTTCGCTCCTCTAAGCACTTGTGCCTTTGAGGTCAGTTACAAACTGGGGTCATATAAGCGTATGGTTACTTCTGATGGTGCCTCATCATTGGTCAAGTGAGTTGCGATCTAGCTCATTCCACTATCTTAATGAAAGTCATTGTCATTCTCTGTTCTAGTCTTTCTTGTATGTATTTTCAAGGAAATCAAAAGATGTTGTTGCTGTTCCTGCTCATGATTGTATATGCCTATTTTTTAGTTATTGTTCTAATCTAAATAATCCGTATATAAAAGCTGTATGCTGCATGCAAAGTAGAAACATCAATTCTTATATTTGTAATAACTGGGATCATCAATTGTGTTAAGCCGGTAGTTACCTGGACATTTGAAGGTCGAATATGAATGATATCACTGTATAAGTACTGCTACTATATAATCTAAAAATAATCATTTCATAATACATTTTATAGCTCTCTTGTTCATGTCGAAATAAAAAATTATGCTTGCCTTTATGTAGACTTGTTTATAATTATATCTATTTAGATACACCTATGATGTAACCCATTAATGACAATTTCTTTCTTTATACAATTCAATCAGAGATAGTATGCGATAACTTTAGACCAGTGGTCTCAAACTCAATTCGTCTGGTGGGCCACATCAGGATGCTTACAATGGTTCACGGGCCGCAACATGAAAAT
>JAQFXW010001762.1:0-14210 GCA_034693945.1 Dendrobaena attemsi
GTTCAGCCGAGCGAAGGGAGAGAGAGCATCTAGTACTAAGGATAGGGCTACATAACTCTGAGAGGTAGGTAGGAGCATAACAAGAGTTGAATTTAATCGTTGGCACTTGGCAGCCGAGCAAGGCACCTGATTCATTATACATCTCAATTTACGCTGCCGAGCAAGTGAAAGCTGAGTTAACCTGACGGGGGGGGGGGGGTCTTGCCTGAACCGAACTTGTGTCTTAATATATTAGTGTGCCAGTTTGTTATCCCTGTTATTAACTATTGTTAATGTTAAACTTATTGTTATGTGCATTCTGTTCTCAGTCTCTTATACCTTTCTTCAAATTCATTTATCTTTACCGTACTTCAATTGCATTTTTATTTTATTTCTTATTGTTAGTATATATTTAGCTGCACTTTACTCTATGGTACATGCGTTTGTCTTTGTTTTTTGTAGAGAGCTTTCAAACAGATGGATACAGATGGAAATGGATTCTTCAACAGCTACGAGCTCCGTAATGTCCTCAACACCCTCGGTACGTTTGACTTACTACCACTTGTTTTTCCTGATGTTTCCTTTACTCCCTGCTTTTACATTTCATTTGACACTTTGTTTTCGATTGAACGAGCTTCTTGGCAATGGTTCATCATAAAGTTTCCTTTGGTTCTTCGCTTGGAGTCTGGTAGTGTTTAGTTGGAGAGTTGCCATGGTGACTTTGAAAAACAGTAAAATTATTCCATACTGAGGATATACTAACCCAGTTAGCTGCAGTGAGAGCGCGTCGCCGGGAACAGTGGTATAGTCGATGCCTTGCGTCCGAAGGGTCGCAGGTTCGATTCAGACCCGAGCCACCGCGTCGGAACCTTGAGCAAGTCCTTCACCTACAGTTGCTCGTGGCGCTTTGGCGTGGAAACTCAGACAGTCCTTTGGGCTGTAGTCAGGACTGCCTTGGAGAAGTAGTAGACTTGAAGGGGCTGTATAGAAATGAGTAAATAAATAAAAAATAAAAAAATAAATGTAGGTTATTCCATACTGAGGGACCCACGACTGCAAAAGCCTGGTGTTGAACCAAAGCATCCTGAATCACGGTACAAAAAGATCGAAGAGAGCTAAAGGAAAGAGAGACGCGATCAGCCATTACATGTTGTTCAAACCTGTGCTGTGGCCAGGTACTGCACCTAAGATCAGTGATAAATCCATCAACTTGAAAATCCCTACAACGAGATTTTTGCGGATGACACTCATCCTAAATTGCGAAACTGCCTCCCTGCCTCTAGTTCTCTCTGCTCAATGTTTGTCAACAGAGAAGACCCTTCTCAAATTGCTTATGAACCATGGACTGCCTTATGTTAATATTGTTTCAACTCTAACCCTAATTTGTCAACCTACCTTATCATACTGCCCCATATTGTTCATGTTCAACCTACCCTATATTGTTTGACCTACCATTATATTGTTCAAACTACTCCGTATTGTTCAAACCACCCTATGTTGTTCAAACTGCCCCATATTTGTCAACCTTCCCAATCATACTGCCCCTTATTGTTATGTTCATGTTCAACCTACTGTATATTGTTCAACCTACCCTATTATTGTTTGACATACCCTATATTGTTCAAACTATCGCGTATTGTTAACCACCCTATGTTGTTCAAACTTCCTGATATTGTTTGACTAATCTATACTGTTCAAACTTCCCCGTATTGTTCAAACTAACCCACATTTTTCAAGCTACCCCACATCCAATTTGTTGTTGCTTTTTGCGATGACTTAACAGCGATTCACATTATTATTCTATTTATTTATTTTATTTACTCCTTACTTTCTGGTTGTTTCCTTTCCTGTGATTCTGATTTCCTCCCAAAGCTTATTGTGTTGCTGATTGCTTGAGTTCGGTTGCTATTCATGACAACCTGCTTTTTTCTACTCTCTAATTGTGTCGCTATCTATGCGGTAACCTGAGTTCGAGTTGCTATGTTTGCATACGATTTATTTCCTATGGCAACCATGGTAAACAGTTTGCTTTTTGATGGTTCATTTTTTTTCAGCATATTATCATTGTTATCAGCAAATAATGATTTGATTTGATTTGATTGATATTATTTTTCTTTTCTTTTACATTATTTATGTTTTATTCTTGATCCATTTTGTTTGACATTATTATTTATCGATTGTTTTTATTTACTATTATAACCCATTTTATTATTTATTTATGTATTATGTTCGGTTTTGTGTATTTAATTTTTGTATTTATATAATTAATATCCTTACTTTTTTTTAGCACCCGAGGTATTTATAATCCCTCAGGCTATAAGAAAAAATTGTCCTTACTTATTATTATATTAATTTTATTTATTATTATGTTAATTTCATTATGTGCATGGTATTGGTTTCTACATTCTTTGCTCTTTAGTTTGCAGTAAATACTTCCAGAAATGATATAATCAAATGACATGACGTGATCCAAATTCTATCTCTTCGCTCTGAATTTGATCTAATCTGATGTTGGTCATTCGTTACGTAGATCGCTTGTTAAGTAGTAGATAGTTCGTTAAGTGAAGCTTTTTGTTGCGTTATTTCTGTTCTGTTACTGATTGATTCTAACGCTGTTTGTTCTGTTGTCTAATTGACCTATTCTAACGTTGATCGAGGCTGCATCACTCTTCACGGTCTAATTACGACATTTGTGGGTTCGAATCTATTACACGAGCTCCATGTTGCCACAAATTTGCCTTGCTACTGTATCTGAGCACATAACGAAATTTAGTTTATAATTGTAACTAATTCTCGAATGTGTGGATTGGTGATATATGTTGTGTGCCTCTTGAGCTGGCTCTATATAAATGCTCTCGATGAAAGAATGAATGAACTGATTAGTATAAAGAATTGGATGTACCTTTCTGTATTAACAGCAGCGACACCTAGCGCCCTGCCAGGTAAACGGTTCTCTTCTCGAGAATAAGCTTCTGCTTTTGGCCTGTCGTAGTTAAGAAAAGCTGTGTCCTCTATCCGGACGCGTTTTTCATCCTGTCTTTATAGTCTTAAAGTTGTGGAGCGTGTGGAAGAAACAGCTTCCACAAGCGCCAACGAGTAATGAGTATGGGTCGGAATTTGGTTCAATCTGGTTGGAAAGATTGAATTTGATTGACAGACAGACAGATAGACAGACAGACAGTTCCACCTGTAGAAAATAACCTCTTATATAGTTCGGTGCATTCTGACGGTGGCAGGCTTGGTTTACAATCTACCGATTGCAGATCCGAGCCTGCTCCATCGACTCCCTGTTACAAGAGGGTGATCGTGCGCTACTCTGTAGCTACTGAGTAATGTTTACTAACCTTAGTTGATGACTTAAGGCTCAGATGCCATCACAACCCAAGGCACAGGTGCCATGACATGATGACAACCTCAGACAAGTCGCATGTCCTATGACAACCCAAAGCGCAGTTGCCATGACAACCCAAAGCGCAGTTGCCATGACAATCAAAGTCACAGGTGCCACGACAACCGAAGGCACAGGTGCCATGACATTACACCCGCTTAGACACATGTGTCATGACATTCCAGAAGTAGACCACTGAGTGAGGGAAACATTTTTGAGCAGGATGTTGTTTGCGTATTAGATATATCGTCGGGACGTATTCTTTTAATACACATCTTTAATGATTGTTTACGTAACTTTGACAGTATTCGGCTTTTGAAACATTGTATACACGACTTTGATCATCATTAGCGTAACATTTGTAATTTATGAGTAGGTTACTTGTTTTAAATGCATCACTTTTGTCATTGATAGCTAAGGTAACTTCAGTAACCTTTTACATTGAACTAATTCTACATTCGTAATTTGTTTTAATCAATAGCTTTATATCTACACTCAAACTTTCAACGTTAAACTGTAATCGTTTGCTTGACTGGTAATTTATGATCTTTCCTTTCATGCTAATTGTCTACCTATCTTCTTAGGTTTTGTCTTTTTGCATCTAGATGGTTCATTTGGTGAATAACATCCGGGTTTTCTCTCAATGTGGGCTAATTTTTTTAATGGTTTTAATTTTTATAAGTTGTTCTTAATTTTGATATGCTTGTCTTTTGTTAGAAGAGTTTTTACGGTGTACACTGTACATAGGTGTTGGAGTATTACTAGGTGGTTCCTATTCGGGGTACTGTATAAATTGTCTAACTTGGCCCAAATTTATGGTACTGTATATCTGGGTTTTTGTTAATAATAATTGCTATAATTATAAAACTAGTAGCTAACTTTTTTCTTTAGACTTCTTATATCCTGAGTAATTGTATACATGAGCTTTCTCAGAAATAATTATGATGATGATGAAAATAATAATGATAAAACCCAGAAAGTGTCATCATTATAGTTTGAAATCGTGATGAATTATATATAACTCGAGATAATAATAATAATAATGTTTAATTGATTTGTAATGACAGAAGAAATTGTTCTATCTTCATAATAATAATGATAATTTTAGTAAATAACGATATTAATATTTAGTATTACAAATGAATGACAATACTATGGTAATAAAATGTTATAACAGTGAGGGTCATAATAGCTGTAATGATAACAATGAGTTCAGTAAGATCAGGGGCTTTGGTTATCGTTGTGTGTTATTGTCGGCTGTTGATCGTAGGTTTCCGTGTGAGCAACGCGACGTTCAATGCGATCGTAATGAGATACAGTGACAAGGAGGGTCACGTTAGATTCGATGACTTTGTCAGCTGCTACATCAAACTCAAGACGCTCTTCGGTCAGTCATTTATTATCAGTCAAGGAATCAATCAACTAAGTATTTATTTATTTATGTTTTAGCGCCCGAGGTATTTAAAATCCCTCAGGCAAATGAAAATTAGTTTTCGGGAATGACAATATTTATTTATTTACCTTTATTTTTATTTTATTTTTACCCGAGGTATCAATTTTTCTTCGGTTGCAAGGCCGCGACCTTCGCCACTACACTACCAAGATGTTAAATTCAGTGTATTGGACATGTATTTTTTTCTATAGAGCTCAGATGTAGTTCATTTGGACATGTATTCCTTGTGTTTAGGTCAAATGCAGTGTGTTTAGACATGTATTTCTTGTGTTGACAATCAAGTACAGTGTATCTCGACATATATTTCCCGTATAATGGTCATATTCAGTGTTTTGGACATGTATTTTGTGTGTAGACGTCAAATCCAGTGTATTTCGACATGTATTTCTTATGTTAATGTGACATACAGTGTATTTTGCCATGTATTTTTTGTCTAGTGGTCAAATTCAGCGTATTTGGACATGTATTTCTTCTGTAAAGGTCAAATTTAGTGTATTTGGACAAGAATTTCTTCTCTAGAGCTGAGATGTAGTTCATTTGGACATGTATTTCATGCGTTGATGTCAAATCCAGTGTATTTGGAGATGTATTTCCTGTGTTGACTTTTGACGTAAAATCCAGTGTATTTGGGCATGTGTTTCTTGTGTAGGGATCAAATCAACTGTATTTGGACGTGTATTTCTTGCGTAGATGTGAAATCCAGTGTATTTGGACATGTACTTCTTGTGTAAAGGCTAAATTCAGTGTATTTGAACTTCTTGGACATGTATTTCTTGTGTAGAAGTCAAATTCAGTGTATTTGGACGTGTATTTCTTGCGTAGATGTGAAATCCAGTGTATTTGGACAAGTACTTCTTGTGTAAAGATCAAATTCAGTGTATTTGAACTTCTTGGACATGTATTTCTTGTGTAGAGGTCAAATTCAGTGTATTTGGAGGTTTTTTTACATGTATTTCTTTTGTAGAGGTCAAATTCAGTGTATTTGGGGTTTTATGGACATGTATTTCTTGTGTAGATGCGAAATTCAGTGTATTTGGAGTTTTATGGACATGTATTTCTTGTGTAGATGTGGAATTCAGTGTATTTGGACATGTATTTCTTGTGTAGATGTGGAATTCAGTGTATTTGGACATGCGTTTCGTGTATAGAGGTCAAATTCAGTGTATTTGGAGTTTTTGGACATGTATTTCTTGTGTGGATGTGGAATTCAGTGTATTTGGACATGTATTTCTTGTGTAAATGTGGAATTCAGTTTATTTGGACATGTATTTCTTGTGTGGATGTGGAATTCAGTGTATTTGGCAATGTATTTCTTGTGTGGATGTGGATTTCAGTGTGTTTATAGTTTTTGAACATGTATTTCTTGTGTAGAGGTCAATTTAGTATATTTGCAGTTTTGGACATGTATTTTTTTATAGTATTTTTTTATAGGTCAAATTCAGTGTATTTGAACATGTTTTTCTTCTGTGTAGCTCAAATGTATTTCTTTTTGGGACAGGTTGAAAAAAAATTATATAGGGCCCTTCCGCCGCTGTGTAACGTAAACTTTGTTGTGCAAAGTAAGGGATTATGAATGTAGATAATAAGAACAAGTTCATTTATCCATTCGCTTGTAGGATTCTATTGCGCCTTTTCAAGTGCACTGCTGCTCAGATGTGTTCCCTACTACCTACAGTGGTCTTCGAGACTTTGTCTATCAGCGAAGAGGAAGCCAGAAAGGGTCAATTTTCTCTGTAGCTCATTGAGGCAGTTTCGCACATTAGCATTACCAAATCCCCACTAAACAAGATTTGCATTGGGAAGTTGTGCAATGACAGTGGCTCAGAGAATATCAAACAGACCATTGGCAACTTAAACACGCAGATCTTTTTCGGTTGTGGGGCCGACTGTTTGGAATGACCTCCCATTTCTCCTTCGCTTGCTCTCCTGTGATTCCTCAACTTCATTCCATCGCTTCCTTAAGACTTTTCTTTTTGACCAGGCCTGGGTCGGGAGCGCCTCTGAGTAGAGATCTTGAAGTGGCGCTATATAAATTATTTTGATGGATTGATTGATTTCGCTCACTCCCAATTACCGTCTTCAACGTAGTGACACGATGTTGTAGGAGAGTTTCTAGTCGTGTGCGTTGTCTTTGTCACGTCTTCCACTGTTCACTGTTTTCATTGTTCAACTCGTTTTTCAGAAACCTTCACAAGAAAAGACCCGGCTGGTGACGGACGTGCAAGATTTCATTTCGATGAGGTCAGTTTACGCGTTACTAGCGAGAGATGGCACAACTTGTAGTATGAACTGTTGAGAGGCACTTCCAAAAACAGCTCTGATGCTGAGTCGGAGTTGACATCCCGAAGCGCCTTGTTGTATTAGCGCCACCTGTCGGAAGAAGGTTGAGTCTACATTTAGGAGGTTACGGGACGAGATCTTATATCTTAATGTTTTCGTATCAGTCTCTTATCCGTTATGCGTGTAGGGACTTTGTTATGTGGGACGTGGTAGTGTAGTGACGAAGGTCGCCGCCTTGCAACCGAATGGTTGCAGGTTCGAATCCCACCCGCCGCATAAAGACCTTTAGCAAGTCCTTCACTCACAACTGCTCAAGCGCTTCGGCATGTAAAACTCCAACACACCTACGGGCTGTAGTCGAGACCGCCTCTGAGTAGTAGTGGTCTGTAAGAGGCGGTATAGAAATATACAAGTACAATGCAATATGTTACGGTGTCTTATCTGATCTTATTATCTCGCACGCAGTTCTGTTCTGGTGTATTTCTTTATAACAATTAGTTGTAAGCATCAGGTGAAAGTGGCATTTGTTGTCTAGTCACTCTGTCTACGGACAAGGTATTGATCAACTACTCTGAGTAATTGTGAGTGAATGACCTGCTCGGTGCCCCTGAACAGTATTAGTCGTCTTTGGGACGAGCGAGTTCGAATCCATATTCTCCTCATTACACAAAGGATCCTTGCTCTGATCTGTCGGTGTCTTTATTTCAGTTTACAGTGCTGACGATGTACTCGTAGTAACTGCACAGCAGTCGACGTCATCGTCGGTCACGTGACGTCGTTGTCACGACAAGGACTGCTCGCTCGGCCGATGGGCGCTCGAGCGATTTCCGTGCTTTGCATCGCACGCTGCTTCGAGACGTTCATTGTCATCTCGTCTGCTTATAGTCTCTGGTCCTCTTGTTTCTCGTTCTCTTGCATCGACTCGTTGTCTGATGCGATTATTATTCTAATCGGCTATTATCTATATTCTGTTTGGTTGTCATATTGATATTCGTTAGCATTTCTCTCCGCATCATATATATATCGTCGGAGAAGATACTTGTTGCGTCGTTTTGGTAGAGTCGGAAACAGTTTCGTAGTTATTGTTCCGTTAGAGTTGGTATATATACGAAATGCTTATCGGTGTTTGCTGACTAAAATCTGTTGCTTTTCGTCTTTTTTTCTCGCACATGGTACAGATGTGTGGTTCAGAATGGAACGGACAATTTAATTGGTCGCATTTTGGGTCAAACTGGAATAGAATATGACTGAAATTTGTCCAGAATTTGGCCGTTGATTTGTACATGGCACAGAAACAGATTCAACTGTATTTTTCTGTTATGGTTGTTAGAATGTATCATTTCTTTTAACTTCAGTTTACTGGACTAATTGGACTTGCATTAGGGATGCTCTTGTATCAAACGCAGCATGGCAAAACTTGTCTTCTTATGGCTTCGAGGGGTTGTGAGAGACTGAATGTCCCAGTACATTTACATAACTGTGTGGTTACCTATTAGAGAAGGAGTTCAAACGCTGTCCTGCCCGTTGTGGTGGTCGCTTAGGGTTTAAAAGACTTTGATTTGGGTGTAGTTCTCGATGCATCTTAGTACAACCGTGAGACGTACATCGATAACAATAATATTAATTAATAAAATATAACGTGGAGCATGTTTACTTTACGATAACGATAACACTCTATAAATATATATTCGTTTATTCAATAAACCGGTTTACAAACCGCAACCAGCTAGTATAAAAATAAAAAGAAGGTGTTGATATAAATCGGCTGTTAGCAAGAGAGGCAGTAGATTAAACGTTAAGCTTTGTATAAGGCCCTCGAGATGAAATTTCTATCATCCTAAATATCTCTGGCACCCAAAGCAGAGGATCAACCATGATCAATTGCAACTACCGTCCGAAGGGTCGACTCAGTCTTTCTGCTGCTAGAGGGCAAAAATGAGCCGCAGTAGGACGTGAAATTAACCAACTGAGAGACAGAATACTCAACAGATTAATTTGTGACCATCCATTCTTGATGTACTTTGAGCTTGGTATTCCTGTGAGGATCTTGTGTATGTTGGGCTGAAGTAAATAGTTACAATAATTGGAAATGTGCCCGTGTTATTTTATCACTTCTTAAGTTGCTCGGAACAAATTCCCTGTTTTTTGCGTTTCCGAATCTTTTACAGCGCTGCTGCGCTTTGCTTGATGCATTTTTAGGTTAACGTCCGTTTTATTACGCATGACAGTTTTATGTCTGTGTTGACCAGTTGAGCATAATCACCATTGCATTTGCATAAATGGATTTCTAATTAGCTTTTTGTGCCAATTGCATTAATGATAGAAAATGACTCTAGGTATTATGTTTTTTTGTTGTGAAATTGAAATGAACTATTAAAATAATATTAGTGAATATTTTTGTATTCTATAAAAATAAAATGTCTTTCTTGTTTATGAGGGATCATATAAACAGTTAGTAATTGATAAGTGTTGATAATAATAAAGTTAAAGGGATTAAGGCTGGTCCATGCTTTGACAACTATTATTCGGTAATTTATGACTTATGACAGTAACGCTTGCTTTGTGCAATAGAGAATTTGTTTGATAATAGTTAACAGTGTGATGGAGCTCTGACTGTTGGCTTACACACGGGGTAGCTCATTATAATTGCAATGATTAGCATATCATTTGCCAGCATCAGAGATTTTATCATACCTGAACAATTGACTACACGTGCTTTAGAGTCTCAAAGCGTATTCAATTCCAGGTCAAAGAAGTAAAAGAAGTCTCTGTAACATTATTTACCCCTTGTTCATTTACAGTTGATTAATTCTTGTGTTATTCACGGTTTGCTCCACTTGCATAAATTGGCCGGGAAAATTTTGATGAACTTCTTTGTTCATCACTTTCCTAATGCGTTCATCAACTTCCGAAAAAGTTGAGGACCTGTTTTAGTCATTGGCCATAGTCCTACCGGCCCAAACGTCCAATTCAGGCACCGGCCCACCAGGAAATTCCCGGTGGCCCAGCGGCCCAGTCCGAGCCTGGTATTACTAAATACATTTATGTTATGCTATTAAAATGTCATAGAAAAATTAGTGGTAAAATTTTATGGATTGCAGAGTTCACGCTGTTTAGAATTTTAGAACATTATTCTTGTCATAAATGACAATGAACAGTAAAAAATTTGAATTGTTTTAAATCTTAGTTCTTTTTTATTGGCTGGATTGTTGTTTTTAGCTTGTCAAGGATAAGGTTACTTTTCGATTGAATGAAAATGGCACAAAAGTAGCATAACTGTTTAGAGTGTTATTGTTGTTTATTTGCCATATTTTTGCACGCGTAAATGAGGACTTAGGAATATCCTTGAGAGAACTGTAGGGTGATCGTTTTCGCTTTTTACCGTTGTTAAACCAGGGCTTCACAAGTATCATTGCATTAACGCTTATTAATCAATTTTGAGTGGATGACACGAATCCCTATGTCCATCTGTCTGTTAACTTACTTCCCGGCCGGGAAAACAATCCTGGGAATACCGGTTAGCCGTAATAATAGGACTTTGGTAAACTAAGGATGAGCATCAATCAACCGATTGCTTTGAGTGAGCAGAGGGCATATGGGTCGATCTAAATTCCCCGAATATTGGGATCGTGAGCGAGTCTTTCACTCTGAATGATTGTTGCTTGATAGTAGTAGTATGTGTTGTTGCTTCTATTTAATTGCGCTGTGTGATAACCAGTATCATTAGCGTCGTCCCCTTTCTTCATCCAGCCGTGGGACTGGCGCCGCTACCAGAATATACGGTGGTATGTGATGGAGTCGTTTGGTGATTGAATAGTTGTGCCTTATGGATGGATAATCAAGCGAATATTAAAATCTTAACAGTTAACAGTGCGTGGGTGAGGCGAAATGACCCAAATACCTGTTTTTCAAGCGGGAGGCAGAACTGACTGGCTGTTCTACTCTGTTTAACTCTCCCTTCTGGACCATGAATCTTCACAGATATTGACTTGGTAATAGGGGGATAGTCGTTGCACCTGTTAGAAATCTTGGCCTCTTATTTTTCAGTGTGGCTTCCTGCCAGTAGTCGTAGTCGCCTGGAACATCCCATCAGTGTAAACGTAGTGTCAATCGTGGTGACCTATCAGACTCTGAGGCCTATTAGTAGGCAGTATGGTATGGCTTGCCAACAGCTTGTTTGAGAGTCGGGTCTTGCGTCAGTTGCTATAGTGTCGTCGTGAGCTTCTGTTAGATGACCGGTGATTTTTCTGGACAGTGTAGCCTCTCGTGATACAGCACGCATGGTCTTCCTTACACCAAACATCACTGTGGTAGATTCCTCATCGGAACGAGACTCTGAGCAGGATAATTTCGACCAAAGTTGGTGCTGCAGGCTGATTGTTATCAGGGGCTTCTATCCCCCCAAGTAGCCAGGCTCAAAAACTCATGATTTTCCATTTTCTCCCCTCAAAAATATTCTTCCATCCTATCTAACCAGTATTTCCCCCCCCCTATTTCTGAAAATTATATGTAATAAAATGTTCCCCTCTGTTTTCCACTGGGCGCAATTGCGCCTGCTTGGTATAGGGATAGAAGCCCCTGGTTGTTATAGAGAGCGTATGTTGGGAGCATTGTGCATTTCTGCAGATGTACAAACATCGACCTTGAAACTGTTATCGAATTGGATGCACGACTGTCAAAACTGTACACAAGATTTTCGTGTTGATTACATGATGGATTGTATTTATTGATTCTTTTTCCCAGTGCGACTGTGCAGTAACGTTTGGGTAGATGGTGATTTTCGATTGATTGGTGCTAACTAGTAATTGTGTTTATTCAATATGGGCTACTTTCGTGTTTGCAATATCTCCTCGATTATGCCATAAACAGTACTTGGACTGTCTTGATCATATTATGACTCCCCAACCCTGATAGGTAGTCCTGGTCAGTGGGTCCAAGGACCTTTCTGGACTTTCCATTTGTTGTTCAAAATTCTTGTCATGCATATGATGATGTTTATTGAAACTGACAACAATAAATTAATTGAATTGAATTGAAATTGATAATGTTAACGACATGACCCTGAGCTTTCTTGATAATGTTTCTCTTCCCACTTCACGTAACTTAACGATGTTACTTTCCCATTATTCACATTATGTCATATGTAGGCTAGGTTTGTAATCTTATTCACAAGACTAGATGAAGTTTGAAGAAGAAATTGCCAAAAATCCCAAAACAAGATGTTGAAAAGTCCTTTACAGGATTACTAGGTCAGCGACAGTTACGCGATTACTAGTTTCGTGAAGCGTAATTTAAAGGGTTACTAGCATTGAAATTTGGAAAATTATCCCGATAGAGTAGTTAAATTGACAGAGGTACTAGTATAAAGAATGTCTTTGATAACTCGTGAAACAGATATGTATATCAGAAGAGTATATTACACTGTTGCGGGATAATTATTGCGAGTATCAAACAGCTAAGCTTAGTTATTCTGTAACAGAGGAGTACCTCAAGTACAAGCTTTTACTTTTCTTTGCATTGATTTCTCCTAAGGACAAAATCTACCTCTTAATAAGAGGATATGGCGTTTAGGTATTGTAGGCCTAAGGCTAGCACAGAAAATGATTCACAAGATGATGACAGAAAATGGAAGTGTATCTGTATTTTATAGATTTCTAGTTGCATTGACAAGAAGCACCATATATGTACTGAAAAGCATCTCTTTATACATATTGAATTGTCAATTGCTCTTTGGATCGACATTCATTAATTCTGAACATTTATATAGCGCCCATTCAAGAACCTACTCAGAGGCGCTCCCAACCCAGCCACGACGATAGTGGGAAGACTTTAGTGATTTTAAAAAACATTCAACCCTGCCTCGAATAGTTCATTAACGAGTTTGATTCTAAAACTTAACAACAACTTTGACGCTGAAATCACTTTTCTTAGGAATTTCATTCACTTGGCTAACTTGCCCTGTAGATAGCAAGCATTGTAATAAACTATCCTAATCGTAAACTCGACACTCGATACTTCTAAAGCGCTCTGGAAAGCTAAGCGCTGGGCACCAGCTACATCACGAGCGCTGCGTAAAGTCAAGAGGGTAGTCAATGAGAAAAGTCCGTGGTGGTCCGAGGTTGAGTTCCAAGAGATCAAGGCAGAGGGAAGAGCAAACTTTGGGGATGGCACCATGTTGAAATAACGCATTACTCCTCCTGCATTCTCGGTTGCCTTAGAAATTCCATTATTTTCACCAGATCTTGGCTTGTAAAAATCTAACCTTGTGACTGGTCCTAATACCACATGGTTGGTTTGCTGAATCTCTCTACTTAATGGGGGAAAGTAAAACTTGCATGGTGGACTTGTGACATGTCTCATTTTCTCTCTTGTCAGAAAATTACTTTGGATTAATGAAGGCAGACCTTGTAGCACATTGTGATAAACTTACTTTTCTTTATGATTTCAATAACTTAACACAGCATGTGATAAACACTTGACTTGTTCTGGACATAACCAGTAATCAGCGCAGCATAATATGTAAATACCTTACCTGATGATATGCATGCCTGATGATGTCGTTGTGATACAGGTCCTTTACTCACCGTATATAGCCTACGCAGAGATGAAACTCGATTTACCTCATCAACGGGTTTGGTGTAGGCTACCATTGCCTGACCTTGATTGTCTCTGGTCCTCTTGTCTCTCGTTATTTTCTTATTTCACACATTTCTATACCGCCCCTTCAAGTCTACTACTACTCAGAGGCGGTCACGAGCAACTGTGAGTGAAGAACTTGCTCAAGGTCCTTACGCGGCGGGTGGGATTCAAACCTGCCACCTTTCGGTTGCCACTATACTACCGCGCCCCACGTTACACTCTGGGAACCCACAGATTGTAACTCCATTGTGTCATGAAAGAAGTGCATTAACCATCTTTCATTCTTAGTAGTAATTACTGTCAGATAACTGAGCTTTCAGTGTCAGCTTTCTGAATTTTCAAATGTTTAGCTAAAAGTCTGCTTTCGGATTGTGCAGCATTCGCTTCAATGCTCTAAAGCTGGCTTTGTGAATGTTTAGCATTTGTGAGCTTTAAAGCTGGCTTTGTGAATGTTTAGCATTTGTGAGCTTT
>JAQFXW010001763.1:0-14210 GCA_034693945.1 Dendrobaena attemsi
CCTGTTTTCCACTGGACGCACTTGCGCCCGCTTGGTATAGGGATTGAAGCCCCTGGGTATAACGAGGAATACGCGTACTTATTAACTAATACCTGCTGTAATATAAAAGGTTCAATAATAGCATCATCATTGCAGCACAATTTAAGTGTTTCACGGTAATTATGTGAGGTGTGGTGGCGGAAGTTGGAGAGTAACCGCACGGCGTCCAAAGGGTCACAAGGTTCTTCAATTTTCACCCAAGCCGCTGCGTAGGGACCTTGGGCAAGCCCTCGCTCGCAGTTGCTCAAGGCTCATCGGTGTGTAAACCCTGACACACCTGCGGGTTGTAGTCGGGATCACCTCTGAATAGCAGTGGGCTGTAAGAGGTGGTATAGAAATACACACGTATCAAATCAAATCATTATTTATTGCAACCCCCAAAAACAACAATGCCATGATATGCATTCTGAACAATACATAACATAAACGCAATGCAGGGTAGCAAAGGGAACCCCGAAGGGACGTTTGTCCCGAAAGGTAGGGCCCCGTGCCTTTAGATCAATTCAAAGTAATGAATGGCAGGATCACATTTTTTCAAGAAACAGAAAAAAAATTAACAAAGGAAAAACTTAACTAAAGCCTTAAGCATCACCTTAACTAATGCGGTGTGTAGAGTTCATTATGAGCATACATTACATATCCGAAATTGTGAATTAAGAATTGATTCTGAATTAATTGATTCTGAATTTCTTTCTGGCAGTCTATCCTCCTCCCTATCTCATCTCAAGACCATTCTCTTTCTCCTCCCTATCTCATCTCAAGACCATTCTCTTTTCGCGGAGCCTTGCGCACTGGAAGCGCTTCTGAACGGTTGACCCTACGAGAGGCGCTGTAAAGATGTTGAGATACGATACGATACGGTATGGCTGTCAGTTAGTCAGTCAGTATCTGTCTGACTGTCTGTCTTTTTCTCTCAGATATTTATTATTGAGACCTTTAAGGACGAATTACAGAGCACTGATGAGCACCCTGAGGGGATAGCTCTCACACACGCACACTTATATAAAACATGCTTTTGTTTTCAATGTAGTTATATGGGTGTGGATGGTATTATATAGTTCACTTCATACGTATACGCTGTTCTCCATTTATAAATTCTAATTTGAATGAATCGGAAGCATTGTAACTGATGCTTTCTGCTATCTGTTGTCCGATCTCGTTGGAGCATGTCTATAGGGACTGCACCCCGTAGTAATTAACGCAATAGCCTATCTGTTGCCATCCATTCACCGTCAATAGCACACTTCAAGTATGAACGAGTTTTAAAATTCAGCACCTATAATAGGACTATGAATCATCTGGCTCAGTTAATTACATATGCAGATACTTATTATACAATGATGGCTGTTGATTATGGCAATGCTCATCATTGGAGTATGGAAGCCTAGCGAGGATAATTATTTAGGAACCGCATAGGCCTACATACACAAATGTAGGCCTATTAATCAGAGGCTTCTAGCCTATCCCTATATTCTGAATTTGCCCTATGCTCAGAAATAGATGGGAATGAGGAAGTGAAGACCTCTGACTGACTATACTGTCTAAGATTTTTACCTGAATGGTCTTTTGTCTATTTATAGTTTATAATCGACCTGTTTTATGCCACTTCAGTTGACTAATTTTACACTTATTTATTTCACAATCTGCCTGCATTTATTTGCGGTCATAGCTATACACGTAACTTTCTCATTAAATGAGATTTGTAGATATCCTAATCTTTAAGCCTATATCTATTAACTTTAATTTGTCTCATTTTAATCTTTACTTATTTATATATTTACCCATCTATCAAATATTTCTTCTTTTTATCTAAAAGATTCTAGAGATCTAATTCATTCGAGGATTTATCTACTTTAATCTAACACACTTATTTGTATTAAATTTTACCTGCCTATTTACTTATTTTGTATTAAATTTTACCTGCCTATTTACTTATTTTGTATTTATCTGCTTTTATTATTTAACTCTTTACATAAATATAACTTTTATTAAGAGAACAGTTGTCAGCTTCTTTGTGCATGCTATTTTCCTAATCCACTTTACCTAATAACAAGACTTTCAAGTTTCAACACTCCAATTAGTTTTATTTAGTTTTTCTTGATAGTTGCAGTTGAGACAAAGCAGACAATTTTCCCAACGAGACGTCTGAAAAACAATAAAACTTATAACAGACTGAAAAATAGTTCAATTAGAAAGTTGAGATGGACCTAAACTTCCTATCCTACTCTGCAAGTGCAACTCAAGATTCTAGAGATATACCTGAATGTATCATCCAAGAAAATAATTCTGCAGTTTAGGGGTAAAGAATTGTGAATGAATCATATTATAACTAAATCAAACTGAATTACAATAGAGCGATAATTAGGTCGTCAGCTGAATACCATTAAGAGAGCGTGCTTAAAATTAATGTGGTCTAAATTCCAATGCAACGTTCTTCGCGTGCATGACGAGATTCCAGCATAATAGATTAAGGTCTGTTCATCTGCATGGCATTCAATTCACGTCTATGATATAATTGAATGGGACCGATTCATGCTAAACTGCGCATTTTCAGACATTCTTAAATTCTAAAATATAGACAACAAAATAGCAGACTTCCGATCGCCGAAGGACATTGTCAAGATTCAATCTCTGTGTTGACAAACACGTACAAAGTTCTACACAATGCTAACATAAGATCAGTTAGAGCTGAGAGACAGGCAAAACTCAGATTAAATTTAAACCAAACCGGTTGCGTAGGCCCTACTAGGCCTACTAGTATATGAAAGGCTGACTCTATATTATTCTTGACGTATGCTTGTAGACGGTGCCCTTAATAATTACGAGACAGCATACCATGTGAACAGCATGCATAATAATACACAGATGTGATAAACATAGTTCATATAATATGAAATAAAAGCTCATATTTGCATCATATGACCTAGCCTAGGCTACATGTTAAGCCCTTTACTATAAAGATGGCATTAGACATTATATCATTGCAAATAGGCGTATGCATGTAGTGTGTAAGGCATCCACTTTAGATTGCAAACAACGCCCATGAAGTCCTTAGTCGTTTATGTCCTGATGATTCAAATGCCATACTAAAGTATGGACTGCATAGCACACAAAGTCTCAAATCCAGTCCTAAAGGGCCTACGATCATCCCCTGCGACCCGAGCGCAAGTATATATAGCTTCCAAAAGCCCCTTACACACCTTAAACAAAAAAGAACCTAGACAAACATCCATTTCCTTCCCTCTGGCTCATAACTAGGGGTGGGGAACTTCCTCTGGCCAAAATTAGACGCGGTCTGCTTACATTCCCATAAGACGTAGGCCCCGAAAACCCTTTATGCTAATGACTTGCTGAGGCACTTTTTGCTACACGTACGTTGACATTTCATGAGAAATAACTGACCAATTGATACATAATAAATCACAGCACAACCGCGTATTTATGCAGCGCCCCTACAAATCTCTACAGTCGCAAATCACTCTATGAGCCAGTTGGAGAAAGATTGCACACAGTCACATCACACACACACACACATACGTCAAACGGCTCCCCCCGACAGATAGCCTATAGATACGGGGGGAACGTTAATTCGGTTGCATTGCACTTGTTCTTTGAACTTCTTCGTAACCCGTTAGTTACTCATCTCTTCTGAAGTTATTTTCAAATATATTCCTGACGTGTTCGTCGTTTTTATGCGGGATTTCCAAAGACCTTAACAGCCGCTCTGAACACGACCTCTTCACCGGTTGTGGGACGAACATCTCCATTGCGGTAATGAATCGTGTAGTTAGCGTCTCCGATTAGGTTATTGTTTCTGTCGGAAGGCGTCAACTTCAACGATGTCTCCTTCGGATTGCACACCTTCACTTCGACGGTGCTTCGGTGGCGCCCACTGCCGACGACCTCCTTCTCATCAGATTTTCTATTCTTGCGGGTCACTTCCGGCAGCGCAGCGAAAACGTCGTCTGGCCCACTGACGCTGATGCCGGAGGGGAAGTCCCTCGGACTGAAGGTCAGCGACGTGGAGTACCATCGTCGTGTGACTTTGTTCGGGTGGTATTCGGCGGCCGATTCGCATGAGAGGGACGTGTGCCTCGGCTGGATGTAGTAGGTCTCGGAGAAGCCCTTCGGTCGGTATCTCGGTTCGTAGAAGACGGTCGAGCGGAAACGGCGCCTCGTGCTGTTCAGATAGAGGACGAGAGAGTCGCGGAACGCCACCGAGTCGAGGACCTCGGCAAAGATGATCTCCTCTCTGACGCGCTTCCCCACAGACTGGTCGCAGACGCTCACGAATCGATTCAGTCCGTAGTCCCTGACGTTGGCAAGAGCAACGGATTCGGAAAATTGGACCGGAATCATTTCGATCTATCTATCGATGATATGCCTCGACTTCAATCTGTGGTCCGTCTACAACACTCTACCGTAGACTACAGTAAGCTGGATAAGAAACGCTTCTAACGGAGCTCTTCGCCGACGCATACGTAGGCTATACTGCCGTGCATTCAAACAGCCAACGGTTTAAATTACGGTCCTTTCATAGGCCCACATATGATAGGCTATGCACAGGCATTTAGGTATTCTTTACAGGTCAAAAGCACAGGCGAGCATACTTAAGCCCACAATAGCCACTTATAAATACCATACAAAATTATCTAGTCGAGTCGTCGGCGGCGTCCAATAGGTAACAAAACTTGTCCTCTCGAGAGATCCAAATTCCGGCCGTGACTGACATGTCACCATTCCTGTATTATTCATGAAACGTCTCATTCGCAACGAGTTCAGTAGGCCCTATAGTACCTCAGTGTTTGCTCATGCAGCGCTAAAGCCACCGGCCTCAAGATCTGCCATCCTTCGCCCCAACCCTCCCCAACCCCAGTATAGGGTCACGCTTCGGTAGATCCTCTGAGGGGCCGCCATTTCAACTTCGTGCCCCAATGCACAACGTCTGATGGCCTTACCTGCTCTCTTCTAGCCAGAAAACCGCGTGCAGCCGGGCTAACTGAACGGAATTCTGCTGAACACTGACAGCAGCATACCGCGCACACTTGGCCTGTTTGGGACCATACGCCAGACTACACGCGGGCCTATGCTTAAAAATCTGAAAGAAAAATAACACATCTCAACATGTGTTGGTCTACTCGCAGCCTTCTAACGCGTTTTCACAATAATGGAGCCTACTAGGCTAATAGTAATTGTATACGTACCGTGCAAGTCTTTAGATTGAGACATGCAAATACGAGAGCAGTCCACCGAATAGGTAAATAAAACTGTGTGGTCCTATTACCTAAGCAGCGGATCTGTATTAGACCTGCACTAGAAACGCATCTCATTCGTGGAAATTGCTCGTCACTGATGCGCATCGAAATCGAGTGGTATGCGCCTCTGCGATACGCTGGTCATAATAATAATTATTATTGTCCACTTATGATTATTATGCAGCCAAACCCACGAAGAATGGTACTAGGAAAAGTGGAGCATTCGTCACAATGACATCTCATTTCCTCCCTGTTTCGTCCTCAATCAGAGAGTAAATACATTCTTTCCGCACTCATTTTTTCTCATACGTTCAGTGACGTCAGTCCACAACTCAACATGCAACCAGAAGAATATTCGGTCCTCTGTCACCATTCCTCCTACCCGACCCTACCAAGTACCAACGGTCTGCTACTTTCGTTACAACAAACGTCAAGAAGCCTAAGGCTGAGCATGCTTGAACGCCCGTTAGAAAACCGATGGGGTGACTTGTTTTAGACTTGAATCTTTTTGACTTGAATCTTTTTGTACTCGGGGACCTAAAACAATATGACATAGCCTATATTACATGAGGTAACGATTGTGTGTAGGCCGTATATTCGTTTATTAACGACATAGCCATCTGACATGCCTGAGACGCTTTACAATCAGTTGGTAAACTACAATTTCTAGCCTTTGGTGTTAGAGTTTCGGAAGTAGACAATTAGGCCTATAGGCCTAATTATGTTACTTCTTCGGACACGAAGTAGAAGAGTCACCGATGTTGAAATACTTCACGGACACGAAAACATGAGGTCCAACCCTCTTCTGATGGTCATAGTTGACTTCAATTCAAGATCTCCATTCCTCGACATCGTGCAGGGTTTAATCTTGTACCCACCCCTCTTCGGCAGGACGGATCAGCAAACTTGAGAGGAGACTATAAATAGCCAGGCAAAAATTTCCTAATTTAAACATTTTCTCCCACAATTATTCCGATGACCCTGTTTTAGGTATGGCTCTTATTTTGTTTTAGAAATCGTATTTGTTTAGCGCTCAAGCAGTTTTTACTTTTCAGTGTTCTTTTTGAAACTCTACAACTTCCACCTTACACTAACGACATCTCACAATTCTTTTTATTTGCCCCATTTTTCTGGGGGATACTAATCCTGAGGGGACTTCCCCCAGAGATGCCTAGATTAAAGGCTGACCATCTTGAGTGTGGAACGGGGTCGGCGATAGAAGAGATTCCACTTTGCATCAGTCTTCTGTTGATGTGCCTGATGCTAAGCTCCCCAGTCTTCTCTTCAGTGACTCTCAAGTCAAGTCAAGTAACCTTTTATTGTAATCATCAGCGCATACACAACATTGCGCATGACAACTTAACAATTGCAATTAGTGTGCATATTTACCAGCATGTAAATAGAACGATTAAACTTACAATAGGAAATGCTCTTAAGGGACATTCAGCCCACTTGTCGGGGTATCCTATATATCAGTGTGATTTATGCAGGGATAAACACAACATTTAAAATTAAGTAGAACAGACTTAACTAACTTAACTATAACGAGTCCTAAGCTATACTGAATGATTCGAATATAAAATAATCACGCAATCTTTATTAAACTGTTAGAGGCTGAAGGACTCACGAATTGGGTCTGGAATGTTATTCCAATTAGTAATTCCGGTTGATTTGAAGGAGAACTTACGTTTATTTTACAACGCCTTCATAACGAAGATGATTGGCGTAAAGAAACTTGAGTGTATTGGTGTGTGATTTAGCCTAATAGGCTTATAATTCCTAGAGAACCTGGTATTGTGTAGGTGAATATCAGTTCCAAGTTTTGGTGAGAGATCAAAGTTATAAGGAAAGAGATTATGTTTATAGCGATATATAAGCACACCCGTTTGAAGCTGGGCAATTTGCTCGACTCTAAAGAGTGTGAAGTTCCTTCCTGTGGTTTAATACCTTCCTGCCACAGTGCGAATTGCTCGGACCTTGTTTGTGACATATTCATTCGCCAGCTGGTGGTTGTGTAGCTGCAATGTCAGACCCGATGTTCTTCGCTGGTCGCACGCAATGCAACTGTGTTTTCAACGGGGAGTTTCAAGGGGATCTTTAAAATGATATCCATTTCAAGCGGAAACCGCATTGTTAAGGAGGTCACGACAAAAATGCATCGGACGTAAGCGAGAACGAGGTTACCGTCACATGGTCGTAACGGATGGCAGTAGGCCCTGTAGGCTTAGGCCTACTGAATTATGTAAAAACCTTTTACCCGTAAAGACACATAATAACCTATATTACCATTTCAAACATTGTGAAATGTAACGAAAATAATTGCAATAGGGCCTACTAGATAGGCTCTATCCCAATCATGAATACGGTGAATACCACAACTAGCCATTGGTCCATTGGTCAAAATTATTAGTTACCTATAGTTTTCAGTGTCAGTTTCATTCACAAGGTTTCAGCAACTCGTCATAAAAGTTTGTCTAAAGTCTAAGCCAAAATAAATATTAAAATGCTATCTTCATTTCTTTCTGTATTCGGACTAACATCACTCGTTGACGTTGATTGTCTGTTTCATCACTCTTCTTTGTTTGATATTATTGAGCTTCTGAAAACAAGCCCTAAATAAGTGTCTATCCTCAACAATCCATCTTCTACAACTATAGATACATAAATTGTAGGCCTAATTATGTTGCCTGTTGTCATTCATCTACAGGCATATAGCCCATCTAAAGAAACCCACCATTGTTCCATCTACCTTAATTTCTCTGCTATTCTACCGAAAGTCGCTCTTGCTAGTCAGAAGATTTCCCTCTGTTGACTTAATTCTCCAACAGTATCTCATTCCTTAGCCAGTCGCTGTCCAAGTCCACTGAAATCATATTCTTTTTTTTTATTCGAGCTATCAGTAGTTCAGTTTAATTAATCTTCACATACCCGTGGATGACTTTCATTTAACCAACAATCAGGTTTTTAGGTCTGCATAACTATGTTCTCTTTGTATTTAGGCTAGCTGCACTTCCTCTTCCATTGTCATGGATTTCGTCCACATGCACTCTTTCCAAAATAATGTAATAAAAAATTGTTTGGTGAGGCGCACGTGTGGTATATAAATCCTCTTTGCTCTTCTCTTTGTTGAACCACTCATCGAGTCTCTTAAATTCTCTTACACATTTTCTCGACGCATTTTCACACACATTGTAGATCACTTGCATTAATCTTCTTCTTACTCTCAGTAATTTTTACATTCTGCGCATTACATTGTACATGTAGGACTGTTACGTGACTAATGGAGTCATTTGATTCATCGATGTCTGCTGAGCCATTGTTAAGTGTCAACGACTTTTCTCTATATTTTTCTCTGTAAAGTACATAAGTTTTGCCAAATTGATAGCTACGCTTGTAGCCTACGTGTCCTATAATAGGCCTAGACTTTTGTATGACTTCACATGACAAGAAATGTAGTATGTTTGATACACTGTTTTGAAATTACTGTTAGTTCTTTCAAAAACTTCAACTTACTTACAGTTCGTGCACTATATGCTCTGTATCAGAAAGCAGAGCTCGAGAGTAGGCGTACCCATTAATACGTTAAAATATGTACGACTTGCAATGTACAATTGTACATACCTTTCAAATAATAAAATACGCGTATGGTATAGGCCTACGTACCTTACACGATAATTTTATTCATGGTTTACTTGGCGACCCATTATCCTGCGTATAATCTGGATATCTATTTTATGCAGACCTATGTTTATGCTGGATAAAGATATCTAGGCCTATAGTCCTCCTCCAATATAGCATTGCAGCAATTTTACTATGCGCTATGCTGGCTATGATTGCTTGCTTAGAGCCTAAGTCGAATTGAACGTTCTTACAATAAGCAATTACGTAATATTCCCGTACCCTAAAATGCGTACACACCTTTCAAATAATAGAATACGTATGGTACATACCCTTAAGCCTTGTCAGAAAGCCAACTGAGATCGCCAAACAAGTGATTGGGCACCTTGTAATAGCAGACCTCTAAGTCTTATTGTAGCCTACATGGTAATATGAATCATATTGCTTTGATAGACAGAGAGCTACCATTTTTTCCAATTACCCAATTATAGACGAGACCAGCAGTAACCCGAATTGGATCGTATACAGCAGGGCTTTCTTTTAGGAATATCTACAACTGCACAATCCTAGCCCCTAACGACTAGAGAGTCTGGGGGAGCGTCGTAAGCTCCCCCAGCGGGGTTTGGGGCAGATCCCCAGAAGCCAACGAATTCTTGATTATTTGATGCCGTGCAGCTGTACACAAATGTGCAGTTCTAAATCAAATTTGTGCAATTGTAAAAGCTGTTTTGTGCAGTTAAAAAATAGCAAAAAAACACAAAAATGTACTTTATTTCAAATCAAATTATCAAAATTTCTTTGGCTTCTGGGGCTTCGCACCAGACCCCGCTGGATCAATATCACTTACATGTAAGTCTTAAGAGATGTGCAGTACTAATCGAATACCTGTGGGGTCACTTTAACCCGATTTATGGCAGGAAGTAGGCCTAAATAAGGCACTTCATTTGGTATCAACTTATAAAAATATCGCCATCTTCCTTTGGGGTCGTTTTGGAGTCCTTTGTGACCCCAGTTGTAGTCTTCTTCTTGTTGTTCTTCTCTGCCGTTAGGCAGGATCGAATGCCCATCTTCGCCACTCCTCAATGTGTTGCGCCTTCTCCTTTAGCCATTCGTAGGCCTATCCATCTCTCACTATCCAGTTTTGGTCGGAGGAACAAAATATTCATTTACAAATTGGAAGTTGATAGGCGCCCCAAAAAGCGTAAATACGATTGGCATAGATTATTTGAAAGCACCAGACGGTGCTGTAGTTAAATCGACATACTTACCATTAATTTTGAAAGATAGTACCGTCTCGGCAGGCTCAGCCGAGTGGACGAGAGTAGGCGATTAAGGCTGTTTGAGAATTCTCTCAGCGTTTTACTAGATTATAAGCTTACCCAAGTAAACGGCGATTGACTGTTGTCATTATTTTCCGATGAGATGCTACAGAAGGATCCTATTCACAAGATGGCAGCAGAATATCTGACAAAGAAGTGCAACACAACGTTGAAGTAAAAAAATATATTGAAGAGGAGATTAATTTGCTTGATGTCAATGTAGACTAAAGAAGAAAGATAGATTATAATCACGCTTATCTCACTAGGCTATCAGTTTCTTTTACACTTTTGCAAATTGCACATGGCGATCGAGAAACTATAGAGGCTAGAGAGGAGAAAAGAAGGCAATGTAAGAATACTATAAACATTAATATTGTAAAGCGTTCCTATTGCAAAGACTATTTAGAAGTGATCGCAGGATGATAGACTTGTGTAAAAAGAAATGTTTTCAAGCATTTAAAAGAAGTAGGTGAGATCTACCATTATTTTAGCATCTTACATTGGGCATGAAGGCTGGAGTTCCTTCCAAATCGAAGGATCAACGATTACGAAAGCAATGTGTTGAGTTGTAAGCTGAAAGCGCCTCTTAGAGACACCTCAACAGAGGAGCCACAGAATGATGGTCAATGAGGTTCGTGTCCTATAGGAACCGATAAGTCATGTCGGTCAGCAGAACAAAGGATGCGCGGGGAGCATGAAGAGATTGACTTGCCCATCACTAAATGATCTTGAGCAAGCGAAACGAATTAAGCTCCAGATATGGAACATGCAGACAGTGGGCCAAGGAAACGCCACGACCTGGACATTGTCTAGACAATAACCTGCTAAGGTCCATCAACACTCAGTGGCTAATCTGGGAAAGCTGAAAATACACTGGGGGAAAGCTCTCCTAGGATTGGTATTCCACAGAAAAATTAGAAAAATAAAAATGTTAGAATTGATGTTAATGTAAATCGGAAGTTGTAAAGAGTCTTTTTAAATGAAAGTTCGCTGAAGACTGCATCATGTAGAGTATAAGAAACCTTGATTTTTAAAATGAGGGTAATGAATAGCAAGGTCATCAGAATGGTTTTGGACGAAAAGTGTAACATCTCCTCTGTTCCTTCCCAAATTTTTATTCCCAATTCCCTAGAAGAGGGGGGGACTAAATTATACACTGAATATTCAACACTGGCGGTTTTTCTGGTCTGAGAGACGTAGTCGTCGAAGTTTAAACCGCACACCATGATGTGGACCACACCTAGCTCAACCGGCGACCTCTGGCGAACTCGGTCGTGTCCACGATGCGTCCACACGTCACGACATCACCCAGTTTATATAAATAATTATTCGTGTGTGCACGTATGCGTGTCAGTGTGTTTGTGTGTGAGTGCATATTTTTATGCGTCTGCGTAGGCCTACGACGGAAAACCATAAATATCAGTGTTGTTGGTCGTAGACATGGACAAAACATTGTTGTATATCATGTATTATTACAACGTAATCTTTTTGGCACAAAACCGAACCGAGAATAACCCGTCGAATCCAATGGTTGGAACCACACGAGGACGTAATAATAATTTAGGCCAAGTTAGTTACTAATTGAGGATGATACAACTGTTATATTGCCTCTAAGCAACATTAATTATATTTTGCTATTTAATGCGCAATAGGTCTATATCCCTGCAGGGACAACAAGACCGCATGACTTCCATAAATTCGGTCAGTGTTTAACATACAGGTAAATCGGCGGTAATAGGAATTTTTTTAACTGAAAAGAGATATTTAATTTCACTAAAATATTTCAAACAAGACAAAGCTTATTCAACTTTTAGTGACGTAACCCACTGTTCTATTATGTTCAAATAACGTTTAACAGTTTCTTGCTAATATTTCCGCTAAAAGTAAAAGAATTTTAATGAAATTTTACAGGTTTAAAGGTAATTCATACTTACGTATAGGCCTAACGACCAAATTTTGCACAATATTTATAACTTAACAAAAGTTCCAGCACTTGTAGTGAGTCCATCTGCTGTAGGCTATTATGGTGGTTTGAAAAGTGCTAATGCAACAAACGTTACAAAACAAAGTGCTAACATAGAAAACAAGAAATTTAGAATTACAGTTAAGCTTAGTTTAACGTGGCTTTCGTTAGTGTTGGTGAGCTGCAGAGCCTCCTCCGAATCCCAAGGTCATCGATGACAATCGATATTCACTAATTCATTTCTAGAATTTCTTTAAGAAGTTTACTCTGCTCTATAGAACTGCCTCCCATTGGAGTTACGGCTGCTCCCTAGAACTCACTCTGGTCTGTTCTATGGTTGGCTAAAAACTGTTCTTTTTGACCGTGCTGGAGTCGGGAGCACCTCTGAGTAGTTCACTTGAAGAGGTGCTATATAAATTCTCGAATGAATGAATGAATGAGTATAGCCTAATAATTTATGATGTCATACATCACTTTGGACATTCAGATTACAATAATTTGTAAAAATAATACATAAATATTTAATGTACCATTGCACCATAATAATTGTTGTCAGAGTTGTAGGTAGGGTATTTTGCGCCCGAGGGCAAACTCTGAAATGTGCGCCCCTCAACCACCTCAAAAAAGTTGATTATCCTGTTTAGTCATCACTTTAAAAACACAAAACTTAGGGTTAGCGTCATTTTGACCCCTCCCCCAGTCACAACTTCCACAAAAGTTGATGAACTTCTTTTTAGCCATCTTTACTTCCAAAAATAAGAAGTTACAGGTTAGGGTTAGGGTTATTTTGGCGCCCCCTCCCAGTTGGCGCCCCTAGCTACGTCTCTGATTGTTGTTCATTTTCATTAAAAAAATGACAGACCTGACTATGTTTACAAGCATGGAACGGATGGATGATCGACGATCGTACAGGTCTATCTTTAGATAATATGTTATTACATTAATCTAATTTAACCGTTGGCAGCCATCCAGAGCGTTCATCCATTCTTGCCTACATCACATTTTAAAACGTCGCCTAGCGACAGACGGCTGAGTCGACTTTCAGAAGGGGGTATACCTGGATCGAATTAGGATCGCTTGCCCTTCGTGCTTGTGTGTATGTAATCCAGTAGACCTTGTACTTAATTCCTCCTCAATGTTATTCTACAGTCTGCAAAAACATGTATTGTAGGCCTGTACCTTATGCACCTAACTGATCGTTGCCGATAGCTTTATATAGTATGCCTACCACAATCCAACTCGGAGCAACTCGTGACAAAGTTATCGTGTACAGTTGCTCTTGGATGATGGAATTTCTTAAGTACAGTGAATTCAATTGTATTCCTACAAAGCTCAGATTACCGCAGGACAGCCCTTGTGTCCTTGTCAGCTTTCTCGATCTTTGCAGGTGCACCATTACAAGCCTATAGCTGTTTTTTTAAAGACGTTCTTGCGTCATTTGGGACATAGGGCTACCGTGAAATAAGTCTACACATTAGCCTTGAGAAAATGTCTGTGGGAAAAGAATTGTCCGAAGATAGTTGATGGTTACTGGTGCTCGGGGCGTCTACGCAGGGGAGGGGGAATGGAGGCAATCGCTTCGAGTCCGAGCTAGGGGAATTAAAATATTATCCGCCTCTGAAACAAACAGTTAAACTTTATATTACATTACCATAATTGCCTGCAAATCTGTTTCATGACTTTTTTGTTCGCATACCCGTTCTGGCATTCTCATATCAAGTAGGCTTAATTGACAACTATCACCTACGATCAACCATTTACGTTTTTTAACCTACGTCTAAGGACTTATGCATTGAGGCCTGTCTATGCCAGGGATGCACAACCTTTTTTGCCCAAGGGCCAGATTGCATTTAAGAAAACCAGCCGAGGGCCGCAAATTAATGTTAAGTAATGAATTTCTATAATTATGTAGGCTATATTAGTAGGCAAATGGCCTATCAGAATATGTATGTATGTATGTATGTGTGTATTTCTATACCGCCTCTTACAGTCCACTACTATTCAGAGGCGGTCCCG
>JAQFXW010001764.1:0-14209 GCA_034693945.1 Dendrobaena attemsi
ACACACCTCCGGGCTGTAGTCGGGACCGCTTCTGAGTAGTAAGAGACTTGAAGGGGCGGTATAGAAATGTGTTAATAAATGAAATAATTAAATACGTGGTTCTTCGCATGTAGGTCCACTCCAGGCGTTAACGCAGATGCACGTGAAGGCACCAGGCGTCTTTCCAGGAATACATAGTCCATCGTTCTCGCAAGGATCCGAGTCACATGGATCGGCTGTCGGCAACAAAGAAGAAGACAACAGTCAGCCTGCTATCCATTATAGCCCACAATGCCCATAACAAAACCAGTCTCTTAGGCCTTTATTGGCCTGAGAAACCCTCTGAATAGTTTATCCGAAATCTTCATTGTACAGAAGCAGCAGGCACACTTGAAAGGTTTGTTTATTGGGTAGCAAATCATATTTCATATACATATACAATTATACATACATATGTGGCATATTCATGTTCTACAATGTAGAATTGCCTAGGAAGAGGAAGATAGAATAAGCGATGAGGTTAAAGACCTGGCCCTTGTTCAGGTTCACATTGCAGTCATGTTAGATGTTACACTGCAAACAAAATAATGCAGCCTTATTGAACGAGAGTTGTAGTTTGGAGTGCCTCTGAGTTGTAATACACTTGAAGAGGCACTACAGAAATCTTCTAATGAACTGACAGACAGACAGGCAGACAAACAGGCAGACAGACAGGCAGACATGCTACCTGGCAATCAAGCAGACTGGAAGTTGAAGAAACAGACGAGCAGACACATATAGACACACAAATGAACAAAACATAAACAAGCGCAGAAAGGCAGACGTACATGCAGGGTAAGTCCTTTAATGCGCAACAAAGACAGACTTACGCGGGGTTTCGCAATTGTCGTCTGTCCATCCATTGACGCAGGTGCAGACGTAGGTGTTCCAGGTATCACCATCGCTGCAGACACCGTTGTTCTTACATGGCTTCTGATCGCAAGGGTCGGCTGAAAGCAGATGACGTTTAGACGAATGTAAGGGCAGCAGTTAGTTGGCTATCTAAGTCTGCAATAGCATGTCCTTTAGATACCGCACACAAGCGTACGCTTGACACAAGAATTGTTTCATGTACATTGACGCCAAGAAAAGTCAATATATCCAGGAAGCCAGAAGTAACTGTATGGCATTTTACAGTGTATGAGTTGTAGACTTGTGGAATGGATGGTAGTGATGTAGGCCTATCAGTTGATGCATGCCTTATCACAGCTTTTGAGAGGAAGCTGGGAGTGTAAGGATATTGATATCAGGGTTCCTTTCTTATCTTAAGACTATTCTGTTTAGCCGCGCTGGAGTTGGGAGCGCCTCTGAGTAGTCTTCTTGAAGGGGCGCTATATATAAATGTTCGAAATGAATGAATGAATGAATTTGTGCATACTTATGTTGACTCTTGATAAGTTTCAAGTTTTGTAACCACAGTCACCAAACTTTCCTCTGTGGCGGCTGTTATACACTGATTTATATAAAAAATTATTTGACTTCCGTTTCTTCTTTCACGCTATCTCTACGCAAGGCATCAAAAAACGATACGCTTTTTCAGCTGAACAACAACTGAATAGCGAACACAGAAATAAACTTTACAAACAGGGCCTTGAACCTTAAACGCCTGATCCTCTAACTTCTTGGCAAGACGTAGCCAGGATTTCATTTCGGGGGGTGTTTTCCACGTCCTAATAAAATTTCTTTCACATTATGTCGGGGGCCAAAAACTCGTATTTTCCTAACCTTTCACATGAAAAACAAACTTTTCATTGCCATTTCTTCATTCCGGGAGGTGTTTGAATACCCAAAACACCCCCTGTCTACGGCCTTGCTTCTTGGTGTTTTTCAATAAACCAGAATCTCATCTCTTCAAACACTCGATCATAATCGTTGCTCCTGTTATCCGCTGCCCAACCACCAATCATCTCACACGACACACACCTTAGCAACTGAGCAGATATAGGCGTCCCAGTGTATTAGTATAGGTGTGCCCTTAGTCGTGTATACACACGGTGGTTTGGGGTTCCTATAGTCTTTCCGAAGCGCCTTTGTGACTTACCCAAAGGGCGCTTTACAAAATGCTTATAGGTCTATAATTATATACATACATACATTAGCCGGATCCTTAATTGTAGCCTATAGGCTTACCTGTGTCGTGTGTAGCCTCCTAATACATACAGCATTTGTCCGAAAGTTCCATTTATGTAGCGCCTTCGGTGAATCCTTACAATACTAATATTTATTTAGCAGTGACGGGCTAAACTGAAAATGCACGGAGTCCAAACAGGGTGAAACTGTTTCTTCAGCTGTTTCACTTTGAACGCAACGCTTCGTTAATTAACAGCAGAAGACTAAAACCCGGAAGACGCCGCGCCCATCTCGAGCTCCTTGATGCAGCTTCTATGTCATTCGATCGATACTCGATTATCACCTCACTTGACGTTAGGCCTATCTTACCTTGACTAACCGTGGGACGTGGTAGTGTAGTGGTGAAGGTCGCCGCCTTGCAACCGAAGGGTTGTGGGTTCGAATCCCACCCGCCACGTAAGGACCTTTAGCAAGTCCTTTACTCACAATTGTTCAAGCGCTTCGGCCTGTAAAACTCCGACATACCTACGGGCTGTAGTCGGGACCGCCTCTGAGTAGTAGTTGTCTGTAAGAGGCGGTATAGAAATACATAAATACAATACAATACAACCGTATAATGATCCTGATTCCTTGCAATGATCTCACCTGGCTATGTTACGGTCGGCCTACGTGTTGGCTTTGCGAAAGTGTTTTACTTATCATGTCATTCATTTGCAAATCTCTCTGAATCTGATTGACAGTACTGTTGTGTATACACTGTCATGTATGCTAGGCATTATAGTTCTACCCGTGGACAATCGTATTGGCAGCAGTTCAAACACTTCTCAAAATCTACTTCCGATATGGGCACAGGCTTATTCGCGAGCACTGCGTCGACTCACACCCAAGACTTGACCAATAACCTCACGCGCAATGCGATGCCCGAGGGCTTAATTGATGTTTGATACATAAGATATAAATGTTCAACAACTGCATAATTAATTAGCCTATTGCCTTGGGCGGAGTTTGGTTTCGATTCATGGGGGTCAGACCACTGCACAATCTCAAGGGCAGAAAAATACATTTTTAAAGTCATTTCCTTTCTTTTCTAGCGACAATGTAATATTAAATGAGGGAGGACATGAATGGCCATACATAACCCCCAATATTAATGAGACTAAGAAGTTAAAAAGTTCTCCATGGGGGCTTAGTTCCCTAGCCTCTGATAAAATCCACCCATGCTTACTGCTACTGCAGTCCAGAACCAGTCTGAATTTCAAGTTAGCGTTACGTAGGCCTAATAGGTTATTCTGAACCATGCTTGGTTTTGTTAGTTAGAGAAATAACACAGTTATATTGATTACGCCTATCTTAATATGGCAAGATATATCTAGTAATAATTATAGGCCTAAGATAAGAATTATTTAGTGATAAAATAAACAGCAGATAATTATTGTAGTTTAGTAGTATAAGGCTTATACACAATAATTGCATCGTATTGTATTTGCTAAATCTATAAGCATGGTCCTACATACATGCAGGAATGAGCATTGGTCTGAGCATAGGATAGACTTATCTTTGAGCCCAATCAATCGTACAATAATATTATCCATGAACAGGTTTCTATCTTGTTGCATCGAGATCTTCTTGCCAAAAATGCAGTCAGCTACATTGCAGGCGTCATGTTTCATTTATAGACCTATTTACCGATTCAGGTAGATGGCTAAATTTATCGGTAGGTAGGCCTGTGCAGGTAAGCATAATAATTATATAGGCCTATATTACACCAGTCCTGTGGCTTCAGTATAGGCCTATAGACTGAGCAACACTGCATCAGCAGCAGCTGGTGCCTGGCCCATCCATCCGTCTTAACCAGCTGACAACAAGCAGAGACCCTCAATCGCTCTCTCCACCCTTTTGTTAACCATCGTATAATCTACCTGCACTGCATGAGTTAGCCACACGCGAGTCTAGTCATTAGTCAACTTCCCATATTTTATATCCAATATAAGTGAGACTTTGTCTAAGTTGAATTCCCTTTCGTTCCACACCAAAAGTATATAATATATTATATATAGGCCTACTGTGGTGTGAATGTGCTGGAAATAATATTGCTACCAAATACAATAATATATAGTTATAGGTTGTATCTACATCACATCGATATCAGAATAATTATCTTCAAAGTCGTATGCTCATAATTGTATCGTTTCCACTTAGGCCTACCTGATGATATCTGTCATTCTGTCTTCAGCTTTATTGGGTTGGAATTCTTAATTTAGGCCAACAAACTCACACTATCATTATTACATATAGTAATATATTCCAATATTGCCAGTTGTATACATATCTTTTACTAAAAATTCGTTTTGAAATTGTAACAGTGTTTTAACATAGATCATTAAGGTCTATAGCCTAAGTAATGAACTCACATAATGAAGAAGAGAAATGATGTTCTTTAAATGCAGCTACACCGGCTGCTCTATTCTACAGGGGGTAGGTAATCTCTTCCACGGATAGTTTTAAGGTGATAGAATAGAAAATAACTTATTATGCACATTCCCATAAATATAAATAACTATTAGGCTATATGTTGGTTTCAGAGAAATAAGTTGAATTGCACCGATTCATTCATTACAGTAATTTATATATCGCCACTTCAAGGCGACTACTCAGAATTATTCGTCTCCATAATTTTCACCTGACAGGATATTCTGGGAAAAGGCCAAAATAATATAATAATTTCGCGTATTATTGCATTGAAATAAATCGTTGTTGTAGACATAGGTCGAACTCACGAAGCTATAATTAGACAGCGCAGCGATGCAGACTGACGAGGACGACTACGATCCGGAACGAAGGAGTAGAGTTGAAGTGGACGCCGACGGATACCGAGTGGACCATCGATCGGAAACGGAGCAGAGTTCGCAGGCGAAGGAGGTCCACGAATACGCGGACCGAACGGAGATCCGTCTCCGCGACGAGAAGGAGGTCCGACTGGAGGAGGTGAAGACCCGCGAGACGACGCGACAGGCGACCTACGACGAAATCATCGCCCTGCTCGACGCCCAGCTGGACGGTCTCGACGAGATCCAGACGAGTCGAGAGGTGACGGTGCAGGAGTTCAACCGCGTCGAAACGACGACGGAGACGGTCACCGACGGAGAACTGCGCAGGGAGATCAGGACGACGGACGAGAAGCGAAAGGAGGAGATACTCGAAGGTCCGAACGACTCCAGGAGGGTGGTCACCATGGAAACGGAGACGGTTACGGTCCAGCCTAGTCCCGGAGCGCTGTCCCTGCAGGAGACCGAGTCCCCGATGAGCCAGGTCTCCACCGAATCATCTTTGGACCAGCCGCGAAGTTTCGTCATCGATACTGGCCTTGGAACGGAACCGGTACGAGGGGGCTTTAACGTTGGCATTACACCAGGCGAGGCGGAATTCCGGATTGGGACAGAGGGGCTTGGAGCTAGGACTCCAGAAAAGAAACATGGAGAGGCCGTCTGGATCCACAAGCATAGTCCGACGGATGAAAGCGGAGCACTGAGGGTTCCGGGCGAATTGAACTTTGCCGAAAATACCGGTTCCCTGCATCGGATCCAGCATCGGGCACATCGGATAGAGGAGCTGATTGTTGAGGATGTGGATACGTTTTACGAAGACCAGACTAAACCGGTTAAAAGACTCTCTGGGCTGTTGGGCGTGAAGAAGGAGAAACGTGGAAAATCGCAATCTCCGCCTGCGACACTGGAAAAGCGTCCAAAGAAAGAAGACGTTAGGGTTCCAACTAGTAATGAAGAAAGACTGACGTTTGAGGTGAAAAACGATCCTTTTAAGCCGGCGCCTGAACGACCAGCACAACCAGCAGGTGTCAGTATCTCTGCCGTACCGAGAACCGCTGACATTGTTATTCAACCAGACGTTCAGGTTTCTGGCTTCGCTGATAAGCCGAGGGATGCAATTGTTGGTCCGCAAGATGGAAACACGAACCGCGTCACGTACGTGGTCTCCTACGACTATCCGGCGGGAGCTAAGATCCGCGATTCGGGGAAGAGAAAGAAGGATGTTCATCCGAAGAAAAAGAAAGATAAGCGGCGACTGGGAAAACAACAACAGGAAACAGAACACGTTATGCCGGCAGAAACAGAATTCGTTACGTACGTCGTGAACTACGACCGCACTGAACCGCTAGACGGTGATAACAGACCGACAAGACCGACAGTCATAGCAAAACGAGAAGGCAGCTTTTCGGAGCCGTCCGTTTCCAAGGATCCGCCCCGAACAGTCAAGACAGCGACTATTGAAGTCGACATGTCAGCAGGTGACGTGAAGGTTACAGAGCCAGTCAAAAGCCCTGTAGAACATCATGGTGATAGCAAGACGTTTGTAGTCAATTACGAAGTACCTGCTGTTGACAGATCGGCAAAACTCGGGAAGGCCAGAAAAGAAGTTCAAGATGTTAGACTACCCTATTCAGGCAGAAACCTCTCACCGGACGAGGAATTCACGTACATTGTCAATTACGACCAGCCTTCAGTGACTCCTGTTGTCCCTCCAACGTCAATTGCAACACCCGTGGGACCTCCAGACGTTGATCTCGACCTGGAAACGAAAGCTCCAGTTTATTCAATCACAATAGTTGAACCAGGACCGAGAGTTTCCATCGACAAGGGCAGAAAGAGTCCAGAGAAACGAGGCAAGAAGCATGATCCAGGCAGCAAGGATCCAGTCGAGTTAACATACATTGTGAATTACGACGACGACCAACGACGAGGTACACCTGACGAAACAGATAATACGCCAAGAAGTGATCGTGGTGCAGACGTTTGGATACGGCCTCCGAAGTCTACCTTTGGCGAAAAAATCAGAGGCAAGGAAGAAATAAATGTCAAACCAGTTAAAGAAAAAGATGTTCCTGGAACCACCGCTGAGTCTCTGACCTATGTCGTTGAATACGACAGAGGAGCAGAGGAAAAGTCGAAAGGTGGGATCCCTGTTCCAAAATCGAAAAAAGGCAGCTTCTCTGACGACGCTGTTGAGAAAATGTACACGTATATTGTTAATTATGATCAGCCTTCAATTCGACCGCAGAAGAAGCAGAAAAAGAAGAAAGAAAAGAAAGGCAAGGATGTAAAAGCAACTCTAAAGACAGAGGAACCTCGTTTGCATAAATCCTATGATATAGAACAACCATCTCAAGAATTGTCCTTCACGGTGCAGCACCATTTCCCCGAGCCCGTAGTACAACCGAAAACGCCCACTCCTGAATTTTCCATAGCGGTCAAACATCCAAAACCGGAACCTGTTCGTGTAAGTCAAGAACATAGTCAGGAATTTTTTATCACAGTTGATCATCCATTTCCCAAACATATCCCTGAACCAGAGGGACAGTTTGAAGAATTCTCTATCGCTGTCGATCACCCTTTCCCTGTTCCTGTCACAAAACCAGAAGAACACTTTGAAGAATTCACAATCTCGGTCGATCATCCTTTACCAGAACCTGTCCGAGAACCAGAAGAACATTTTGAAGAATTCTCAATCACAGTCGACCACCCGATTCCAGATCCTGTTCCAGAGCCCGAGGAACGTTTTGAAGAATTCTTCATGGCAGTCGACTATCCACTCCCTGAACCTGTTGCAAAGCCACGGGAACAATTTGAGGAATATTCTATCACAGTTGACCACCCGCTTCCCGAACCTGTTCCGGAACCAGAAGACTCTTTTGAAGAATTTTCCATTGCCGTCGACTATCCATTCCCTGAACCTGTGGCAAAGCCAGAGGAACGATTTGAAGAATTTACAATATCGGTTGATCACCCCATTCCAGAAGCCAATCTTGAAATAGGGAAGCCCGTTTTGCGGCATCCTAAACTACCAGAATCCATTACGCCACAAGTCTCAAGCGAAAGTTTGACATACGTTGTCACGTATGAGAAGCCAGCAGTTTCTGCAGAAGTCAAACCAGCCAAGACCAAAAAGAAAAGGAAACCTTTGTTTTCAAAAGGCATCAAACCATCAGTGAAAGCTGAAGTAGGTGCACAAAGTAACCCAGACATCGACCAGACTTTCACCTACATAGTAAATTATGACAAGCCATCGACAGGAATTGAGCATCCTAAGATGACGAAACCTGCCAAAAAGGAAACAGAACGATTTGCTAGAGCTGACATCGTGGCTCCATCAGTTGATATTGAAACATCCTCCAAAAGTGTCGACCCCAAGGGAACATTTGGACAAAATGAGGGTTTATCCATCACGGTAACTCAAACGATGCCAACGATCGGCAAAATTAAACCGGCTAAGGCAAATACTGTCCCATCAGAATCTGCGGAAGGCGTTACGTACATTGTACATCATGAAGAACCGTCTTTGGTCGGATTCACAGGAGAAAAACACAAGAAGGTGCCACGGAAGGAAGCGGAGTTGAAGATCAAGAAACCGGCAGATGCAGAATTTGAGGTTGGCGTACTTCCGGAAGAAAGTGCCATGCCTAAACCAAGTTCCGGCCTAACAATAGTGGTCAAACATCCTGAACCAAAAACACAAGAAGTTACTGGAGACATATCTGGAGGAGCTTCTTCCACAGCGGAAACTTTGACCTATGTTGTCAACTATGAGAAACCAATCTTGAAAACAGAGAAAATTAAAGGTCCGTCAGGAAAAGTAGGCATTGAAAGCAAGAAACCATGGGCAGCTGTTAAAATTGATGAACCAAAGGTGGCCGTGAAGACACCAGGAGTTCCCGGGCTGCCTTCATTAGATGAGTCGATTTCCTTTACAGTAGTTCACGACCAGCCGGAGTTACCGGCGACCAGTGCAGGCATCGTGACAGACAGTCAATGGAAACCAGAATCGTCTGAAGAAATGACGTTTGTTGTGAATTACAATCTTCCATCAAATACAGAACAGGATGTCGCAGTACAAGAGATTGAAATTGAAGCTCCAGCTACAATCGAAATTGGACCGCCAAAGGAAATCGCTAGTTTTAAGCTAAGAGACGTCCAACCTCCTCCAACCCCTGTGAAACCTCAAAAGGACATCTCAATTAAATTTGAAAAACCTCACATTCCTGCACTGGCATTAGGAATCCCTGCAGCTTCAGGCGAATCAGTCACATATGTCGTTCAGTACGACGAACCTCCAGTGAAACCGATCGCCAAGAAAGAATCAGAAAAGGGAAAGAACAAGAAAAAGGGCTTCACTTTACCGAAGAAAGCACCATCAGCCAGTGCCGATGTAGAGGCTAAAGGTGCCACATTATCGACTACAACTTATGAGGTTCGTGTAACGACGGATGAACCTCAACCCATCGTAGCAGAAGAGGTGCCCACGAAAAAGCCAAATATATCCTTTGAGACACCAAAGCCACCAACTGTCACCATACCAAAAAAGACAGCCAAAGATGCAACAACAGAAGAAGTTACCTTTATCGTTAACTACGACGGCGTTGAAAAGGTGATTCCATTACCTGAAGTAAGAAGCACAACGGTCATCGACGTTGAAGGAGAAGAAATTCCTCAAATCGAACCGTTTGAAATTCCTGAACGTGAAATTGAGATTGAAGAACCAAGTTCAAAGTTAACGATAATGGTAGAAGAACCGCTGCCTCAAGTGAGCGCAGAAATTGAACCTCCAACTCTGGACGTTGGTTTCAAGGTAAAAGAGCCTGTTATTACAACACCAGAGATTGTACTTCCAAAACGAGGAACAGGTGAAACAATCACATATGTTGTCACTCATGAGGAGCCAGTGACGAAAGTATCTGGAAAAGTAAAGCCTGACAAAAAGGATAAGAAGAAAGGTGGATTAGCTTTCCCAGGAAAGAAGATTTCCAAGGATGTGAAAGCAGGTGCTAGCATTGAAGCTAAAGGACCAGAGGCAACATCTGAACTATCTGGCGGTGTTCCCATTTACGAAGTAACAGTGACGACAGAACAACCAGAGCCATCAGTCGATGCGAAGAAGAAGAAACCAGAAGTGTCTGTAACAACCCCTGAAGCTGCAGTCTCGATAACGAAACCACCTGTAGATTTCGATGTGCAAGCCCAGATCCGTCCACAAAGTATTACCTATGTTGTTAATTACGATGACTCGGAGAAGGTTGTTCCGGAACCCAATATTAAGGATACGAAAGATGTAAAAGGAAAGAAGATTGCCACGCCTAAAGTAAAACCTCCCAAGCCGACGAAAAGTAAAATATCATCAGGAGACGGTGAATCAATAACATATGTTGTAAATTACGATGATAATGACGCATTGAAATTTATTCCATCCGCTAAAATAAAAGAGGCGGAAACTTTCAGGTTTGAAGTACAGAACACACCTGAGATAAAATCTCCAGAAATTCTACCGGCAGCAATTGATGTTGAAAGACCAGAATCTGAGTTAACTATAACAGTTGAGCAACCACATGCAGAAATCAGCACCGAAATCAGACCTCTGAAGCCAGAAATTAAATTTCAGGAACCATACGGAATTGATCAATTAACAATAACAGTGGAACAACCGGAAGTAAGCGCAGAAGTCAAACACGTAGCTCCGAAGATCAGAGTCAAGGAGCCAACCGAAGTAGAACAATTATCAATAACCGTGAAACAGCCTCTTCCTGAAGTAAGTACACAGGAAGTCAAACTTCCAACTCCAGAAGTCAAAGTTAAAAAGCCAACAAAAGTTGTTGTCATGCCACCTTCAGTTGAACTACCAAAGGCTGACACACTTGAAACAATTACCTATGTCGTGAATCATGACGAAACAACTTTAAGGAAAGCAGCAGATGAAGCTAAAGCTGAGAAGAAAGTCAAGAAAAAGCAAGGAATCAGTTTTCCCAACAAGAAGATATCACAGGAAGCCAAACTTCAAGGTGAACTTGAAGCAAAGGAACCTAAGGCTGCTGTTGAAACAATGATTGGAGTTCCAATTTACGAAGTGACGGTAACTACACAAACTCCTGAAGCAACAGTGCATACAAAAGCAAAGAAACCAGAGGTTACAATTGAAACGTCACGATCAGCTGTAAAGGCGCCTTCAGAGGTAGAATCTTTTACCTACGTTGTTACGTATGACGATTCAGGAAAGGTTTCGCCTCTGCAAATAAAAGAGCCTCTCACGGTTGAAGTTCAGACAAAAGACATACCTCATGTTAAATCTTCTGAGATTAGAGAAGCTGAAGTTAAATTGGAAGAACCCAGTGCACAATTAACAATTGAAGTTGAACACCCCCTACCTGAGATTGGTGCAACAGCCAAAATCCCTACTCCAGAGATAAAGGTCAAAGGTCCGGCAGAATTTGTTGTCAATGCGCCTTCAGTTAAAATACCGAAAGCAGGTGCAGCTGAGACGATTACATACATTGTAGCGCACGAAGAACCAGCAGCAAAAGCTCATGAAGCTGTGAAACCAACGAAGGAGAAGAAAAAACGAGAACTTGTGTTTCCAGGAAAGAAAGTGGCAAAGGATGCGAAAGCAGATGCAGGTGTAAAAGTGAAAGGACCAGAAGTGACACATGAAATACCTGAAGGTGTTCCACTTTATGAAATATCAGTTACAAGAGAACCATCAGTCGACATTAAGAAGAAAAAGCCTCATGCATCTACAACAGCCCCTGAAGCTGCCTTCTCAATAACAAAACCATCTGCAGATATTGCCGCTCATGAACTTGGGGAAGCAGAAAGCGTCACCTATGTTGTTACGTATGATGATATGGAGAAGGTTATTCCACCTTCAGGTAAAACAAAAACAAAAATAGTTGAAAGAGAGGATATTCCAAAGATAGCAATACCAGAAATTCCAGAAGCCATAGTCGATGTGGAAGAACCAAATTCTCAGCTAACAATAACAATTGATCAACTACTTCCAGAAATCGACATGGAAGTCAAGCCTCCTACTGCACAAATTAAAGTCAAAGAACAATCTGAATTTGAACAATTTTCAATAATGGTTGAACAACCTAGTGCAGAAATAGGTGCAGAAGTCAAACCTCCAACTTCGGATATAAAAGTCAGAGGACCATTTGATATTGAACAGTTAACAATAACCGTTCAACAGCCGCTTCCTGGAGTAGTTACAAAGGTGAAACCTACAGTTCCAGATGTCAAAGTTAAACAGCCATCCAAGGTTGTGGTTAGACCACCTTCACTTGATGTGTCAAAGGAAGGTACTGCTGAAACATTTACCTACATTGTGACTCATGAAGATCCAACTTCAAATATATCAGAAGCTGCTGAACCAGAGAAGAAGGAAAAGAACGCGAAATTACGTTTCCCTGGAACGCATTCAGGTAAATACACAGTCAATGCTGAAGCAGAATTAAAAGAACCGCAGGTCTCTGGCCTAACAAAAGGAAAAGATAAATCCAAAATTAAAGTAAAGAAACCAGCCATAGATTTGTCAGCAAACGAGGCTGTTACGTATGTGGTTACATACGATGATTTGTCGAAGATTGCTCCTGTAATTAAAATAAAATCTCCTGAAGTTCCAAACCCCCACCTCAAGGCAGAGGCTCCAAGTTCACAATTAACAATATCAGTTGAACAGCCTCTTCCAGGAATAAGTACAGAAGTCAAACATAATCTTCCAGAAGTCAAACTCAAGGAACCTACTCAAGTTGAAAAATTGGCAATAATTGTAGAACAACCTCTTCCAGATGTGAGTGCAGAAGTGAAATCTCCAGAGATAAAATTCAGGGAACCATTGGAAGTTGAACAATTAACGATAACAGTTGAACAACCTCTTCCAGAAATAAGTGCAGAAGTGAAACCTCCAACTCCAGATGTCAAATTCAGGGAACCATTGGAAGTTGAACAATTAACGATAACAGTTGAACAACCTCTTCCAGAGATAAGTGCAGAAGTGAAACCTCCAACTCCAGAGATCAAACTCAGGGACCCATCGGAAGTTGAAAATTTATCGATAACCATTGAACAACCTCTTCCCAAAATAAGCACAGAGGTCAAACTTCCGACTCTTGAGACCAAAGCTAAATCACCATCCAAGATTGCAATAAAACCACCTTCAGTCGAACTTCCAAAGGCAGCTACAACTGAGTCAGTAACTTATACGATTACTCATGAAGAACCAACTTTGAAGGTTTCCGCTGAAGTTAAGCCAGAGAAAAAAGAAAAGAAGCAAGGAGGAATACGTTTCCCTGGTAAGAAGGTGACAAAAGAACTAACGGCCGGTGTTGACATAACAGCAAAAGGTTCCACAGCAGAGGTCAAAGGCGAAGTTCCAGAGGCTGCTATCACTGGAACTGCCCTTAAGGATGCCGTCGAAACTGTTACATATGTGGTTGAACATGAAAAGGAGCCACACGTGAAGGAGGAATTATCAGCAGAGGGACAGAAGAAAAGAAAAGACTGGGTATGGCGTGTAAAGAAACCTGCACAAACGATAGACACAGAGAGTCAAGAGAAGGAGGCTGGAATATCCGCAAAAATTGGGGAACCGAAGCTCGGTATTTCCACCAAAACAGAAACGCCGGGTAGAGATGTTTCGATATCGACAGAGAAAGCACGAGTACCCCAGGAAATCTCAGGGTTAGGAGTTGCCCCAGAGACTCACACTTACGTCGTTACGTACGACGGACCTCAGGTCGCTACCCCGAAACGAAAGCTTAAGGTGTGGCCATTCTCGAGGAAGACACCATCTGGAAAAGTCGATGTTAAACACAAACCGAAGGCGCAGAAGACCAAGTGGACGTTGTTCAAGAAGGCCGAACCAAAGGTCGTCAGACCAAGGGTAGAGGTGAAACCAGCGGATATCACAGTGAGCGAAACCTTCAGAGCCGATGTTGACGTTAAAGTGCCAGAAGCCCCCTCGGTCACTCTAGCACGAAGGGAAGCGATCGCAGGCAAAGTCTCCGGGACGGCAGAGATACCAACCGCTCCAGCGTTCTCCGTAACCGTATCCCACGACGTGCAGACATCGGACACTCATCCTGAACTCGAGGCTGGACCAACAGACCTAGACGTAAGCGTGCAGAAACCAGCAGACGTTTCGCAGTTGAAGTTTGATGTAGAAGCTAAGCTTCCGGACAGGAAGGAGCAAGTCACAGCCGAGAAGGTCATCAGCGGCAAGGTGAAGGTGGCCGCTGATTCAGAGGCTGAGCGGACGGAACCAAAGGACCGGACGGTCATCACCG